>CAODLS012638743.1:0-18134 GCA_948243855.1 Flueggea neowawraea
GTGGTTACAGTCCATGCCGACTGTGTTTTGCCTCTTCTTTTTCGGTTTCACCTTGTTGTTCACTTTCTTCTCTTCCTTACTCTATGTTTTGAGGGTGAGACCATGGTGTAACTGTGAAATTTGCAAGACCTACCTCAACCGTACGTGGACCAAAGACTTCAACAATCTTTGCGATTGGTATACACACCTTCTGAGAAAATCTCCAACTGGTACAATCCACATTCATGCTCTTGGTAACATCATCACTGCAAATCCTGAAAGCGTCGAATACATTCTCAAAACCAAGTTCCATAACTACCCAAAAGGGAAACCTTTCTCTACTCTATTGGGTGATCTTCTTGGTCATGGTATTTTCAATGTTGATGGTCAATCTTGGAAGTTCCAGAGGAAAATGGCCAGTATTGAACTCGGTAGTGTTTCGATAAGAATGTTCGCTTTTGAGCTCATAACTACCGAGATTCGCGACAGGTTGTTTCCTCTACTTTCCTCCATTTCTAGTCGTCAAGACAACGTCATAGATTTGCAGGATGTTTTCAGAAGATTCTCTTTCGACAATATTTGTAAATTCTCATTCGGGTTAGACCCAGAATGTCTCAAACTTCCTCTACCGGAATCAAATTTTGTGATGGCATTCGACGACGCTTCAAAACTATCAGCCGAACGAGCGTTGTCTCCATCGGCGATAGTTTGGAAGACGAAGAGGCTTCTCAACATCGGCTCGGAGAAAAGACTGAAGGAAGCGATCAAGAAGGTGAATGAACTCGCCGAAGACATGATCAACCAGCGAAGAAAATTAGGCTACTCCAACTACGAAGACTTGCTTTCAAGATTCATGGGATCAATCACAGACGAAAGGTATCTTCGCGACATTGTCGTTAGCTTCTTACTGGCAGGACGTGACACAGTTGCTTCAGCATTGACGAGTTTCTTCTGGCTGTTGTCAAAACACCCAGAAGTCGAGTCAGCGATTCGAGCCGAGTCAGAACGAGTCTTGGGACATTCGACTCAAAATGAGACTGCGACTTTTGAGCAAATACGTCAAATGCATTATTTAAATGCGGCGGCATACGAGTGTATGAGACTGTTCCCACCAGTACAATTTGACTCCAAATTCGCCGTAGAAGATGATGTGTTGCCTAATGGTACTTTCGTTACGAAAGGTACAAGAGTCACATACCATCCGTACGCAATGGGTCGAATGGAAATGATTTGGGGACAGGACTGTGGCGAATTTAAGCCTGAGAGGTGGCTGAGAAATGGAGTTTTCGTGGCGGAGGACCCATTTAAGTACCCAGTGTTTCAGGCCGGGGTAAGGGTTTGCTTGGGGAAGGAAATGGCATTAGTGCAGATGAAAAGCGTCGCCCTTGCCATAATAAGAAGGTATAATATTAAGGTTTCGACTCCAAATCAAGTGCCTCGGTTCTTGCCGGGCCTTACTGCCACAGTGAGAGGTGGTTTACCGGTTTTGGTTCAAGAACGGCAAGCTTAATGACCAAGTTGTTCTTTCACATATGCATATTAATATTTTGGCGACGATTGTTACAGTTTTTTGCAACAATTCTGCATTGTTTATACAGTACTATGCTGAAAGAAGCGTCGCTAAATGTATGTGTAAACAACTTACTCAAATAATTAATTTATGCCATGCATGTGAGTGTATGAACCACTGAGCCAAGTGTACAAGAGAGGGTTTATATGCTATTCGCGACCAAAAAAGAATCGTCTCTTGACTTGGAGCAGTTAATTTGGTCAAACTGAGAGTTGCATGCGTTTTACTAGACCAAGAAAGAATCGTTTCTAGTATGCTTTTCTATACCCAATTCTTTATTTTGTTAAAATTAATAAAACATTTAAAAGTAATTAGTAAATGAGAATAAATATATAAAAAAAGAAAATTTCATTAATGATATGCCAAATAAAGAGTTATTTTGTACTCAATAAAAATGACTAGTCAAAACTACACTTCTTATTATTTTTAGATATTAAGAATGAAATAAAGAGAAGATTGAAGATGTTTTAAGATTAAAAATGTCTTTTTATAAATGACACTTTATTATAAAGAAAAATAATAAATTAAAGAGGATATTAGAGAAGCTCTAAAATACTACCAGCGAAAGATTCAAGAGAGGGTTTATATTGTACTTAAAATTTGTCTAGAGAAGCTAACTCACATGGGCAATAGCTAGAAATAAGCTTCATATAATAAAATGAATGAAATGAAACAAAATGATTGGTTACGAGTTGAGGCTTCCAATTGTTTTGTCCATTAGCCATTAAGATAAGGTGTGGGCTATACCGCCCCACGATTTGCACTCAATTATCAAGCTCTATTATAAAGATAAGGTAGAGACGTAAACTATCAATCAAGAGAGAATTATTTTTGATTAAATGATACTTTTGCTGTAACCACACAATTAGCTAGCAAGTTCTTATTAATTAACTCATGATGGCCATCTCTTAATTTGTGTGCAACGTGGAGCATCCAGAATCAAGGTCTTTCCCCGTTTATGTTAGTAAAATAACATTATTAGGTTACTTCAATTCAATTCAGTTATCCATTGATTTGGTACCTATATCTTAGATCTTAGCACATTAGATTCTTTCGGATGATGTTCACACACACACGTCGAAATTTTAGCACATTAGCACAGTTATCTATTGGTTTGGTATGGTGAAAGTTGAGGAGGGAAATTAATACCTGGGGAAGACATTTAACTAGATTTGTTTGGTTTGCATTATCTCATAAAGTTCCTGAGTTTCTCAACAACAATCTTCCCGTCCGTAAAGGAAGAAATATAAAATGACCTCCCACCCCTTTGTCTCTCCCTCCCATGTTTTCATTTGGCGCGGTTTTGCACAGTTTTCTCCCTAATGTTATACTATCACTTCTAACAAGAAAATACTACAAATAAAGTGGGAAAAATATCTATAGCTGTTATCATGGTTTAGTTTTAAGAAGTGAGTGGATTTGGAATTTCATAATCATTGAAAAACATTTCTTCATAGTAAATTTTATTCAAAGTATAATACTATCACTTCTAACAAAAAAATTACTAAAATTTTCTATAACTACGCTAATTCTTTTAAATTAATTATATATTATTATATTTTTTCAAGGGCATTATAGTCTTTAATTAATAAAAAATTATATTACAGTCACACTTTCAGGGAAGTGTTTTCCATACTAAACAAATAAAAATCAGACTTTTCAAGTAACTAATTTCTCAAATAACTTATTACTTCCCTATTAATTAACTTCCCGAAAATTTCTATAACCATACCAAGCGAAGTCTATCTTGACATTGGGAGGAGAAATTTTGAAGTATTGAAGAAGTTCCACTTCCTAATCTCACCTTTACTCGTAATTCATGATACTAATACATATAATAATTTATCCCTAAAATAATTAATTGTGCACAAGATTGAAAGAGCTAAAATGCTTGAAAGTACTAACTTTTGATTGCTTGTCCTGTTGGAAGTTCCATATGCATGCATGTGGCACGCCTTTTTTAATTACTAATAATTCATTAAATATAAATTATAAATAAAAAATGTGAACTTGTAGATCGAAAATATTGGAATTAGGAAACTAAGTCCTTAGATTCAATAATCGCCAGTTATCATAGTTGCTTCTCATGTAATATCACAAACCGCAAATTAATTGATCACAAGTGCAAGTCGAGTCGCATGTACGTATTTGTCATATGCTTCTGTCTTAATTCTTATCTGTCATGTTATAATTATTTAATTATAAATGCATAATTATTTTAAATAAATCATGTTCATTAGAGTGTATGATAATAGTTTCTTGCCATTATACTACATTGTATAGTACATATTCAAACCCAGAATCTTTGCAGTGAAGTGGTTGGACTCTCACCTACTACTACTTCATGTCATTTCCAGTAGTCTTCGTTTATTTAATTAAAAAAATTAAGTGAAAGAAACTCAAATTTCTTTAAAATACAGATATTTGTACTATGCCATTTAGCTTTGTGACCTAACAGGGGGTGGAATTTCTAAGTATAAATTAATTTGAAGTATATATTTATCTCCGGCCTTTTAATTTATATCTATCACGTGTATGGTAAAGTCAACACATACAATCCAATCAGAAAATTTTCGTCTGCAAATTAAATATCAATTGTGTGGAAATATAATTAAAGAATTCACTACATGTATATTATTTAATTAATTAAGATAGCAAACATAGTCAAGCTAAGCACCCCAAACCACAAAAAAAGCACTAAACTACTACTATAAATTATGTTTCAACTGTTTGTATAATTCCATGTGTACAAAACACTCTGATTAGAAATTGAGTCTTATAACGAAATTAAAATGTGTACCCAAAGATGGAATAAAAAAATATTACTCTAAATAAGAGTAGGCCATAAAACTTGGGAGATATAATTAAAAACTAATTTCTTTTTGGAAATGCTCTTCAACTTTCACATTTTTTGGTGTAGAACTTAAACATTATCATAAATCAATATTCTTATAGATGTTATGGTGGAAATGTTAGGCACAAAAGCACAATGAAGGGCAGGTGTTAAATTATGTAATCATCATTATTCAAACCATATCAACATTTTGGCATGAAATTCGTGAAGCAGAGCACCTGTCGGCCAAATCCAATGCAATACATCATGGCCATGGTTACCATTTTTATATTAACTAGATTTTTGACTGAGCCAATGCGCGGTACTATATTTAATTTTGTGAATAATTAGATATAATTGTTTTTTATGAACCCCGTTTTGATCCCCAGAATTAAAAAAAAAAATTCAGATCTGCATCGTTTAGGTCTCAAACCTTAAAAAAAAATAAAGACAAAAATGTTCCGTCTTCTTCAACTTCTCTCACGGCTCACCAGTGACGGTGGCCTGAGGGAGGCTGCAAGCGCCAGCAAAACCACAAACTACATATATGGGATCTCGCCAGCGCAGGGTGCCGTGAACCCCCGGTCCGTCCCGTTCATCTACTAACTTGATCAAAACGTATATGTTTCAAAGTCAGCTTCTTGCAAATTTGGGTAACATATAACTCTCCAATCATTCTTCTTTGGGCTCTTAAAGATAAGATCCCAATGGGAATTGATCCACTTTTGGAAACCTTGTACATGTTAGACCCATGCATACATAAGCCCACAATAATTAATTATTAGTTGATAACGAAAGACAACCTCTTGAAAATGTTAGGTGCACACCATAATTATGTCATTATATGATGTTAATTAATCGCCTGAAAATCTGCTTGTGCAAGACCTGGAATGTGAGTGTTACCAACGGATTTGCAACTAATTAAACTGGAAACTCCAGCGCTGAGAGGTCGCAGATTCAGTTTCCGTTGGAAGTATATAAAATTAAAATGACTTATCAAAAAGAAAAAAAGACCTGAAAAGTGAGTGCAAATGAAGTGATCATCCCAGTTAAAGGATATTGTCGGATAACTCGGATCAAACAAAAAACAAGATGTCCTCCTCGCCATTTTGTCTTGCGCTAATTTGCAAAGTAGCTGTGTTTGTGTCATCAAAGCCGCATTCAAGAATTACTATATATGATCTTGTCATTCTTATCTTTAACTAACACATTCGTGTTCATTAATCTCATAACGTACAAGCTCACATAATCCAAAATCTGGTGGAGTTAAGTCAGCTTACCACATAAATTATTCTTTTTTGACCACCGATAATTAAGCATTTAGGATTAGCGTAACTAAGAAGCAAAGCATCAATGGTTCTGCAACAACAAGAAGAATAGAGTGCAGTTTTTTCAATCTTTATAGCTGCTGATAATTCGTGTTCATTGACTAATAACATAATCAGAAATTTAGAATGTTATATATATGTTTCACTTGTGTTAAGCATGTTAATCAATGTAAATACTAAATATAAAAGTCTCTCTAGCTATACCATCCTCAAATTCTGGGAATTGGCAGTAGCAAAGTTGTATATTCATCGGCCAAATATGTTAATCGGCCATAAAAGGAGTACACATTACACATAGATATCATGTACAAATTTACCATCAAGCATTACATTAAATAATAGCATTAATTTAATTTCAAATTCTCATTACATTGTATTATAAGTTACAGTACAATACATAGTCTAAGTGTGCACATTAATGAAATATTTGACAAATTATAACGGCATTGTAAAAATACATTCAAAAACAGGCGCTATTATAACTAAAGCAACTTATTTATATAGATTCATGTCGTTTATCGTTTCATTACATGTTTAGTGAGGCCAGGAATCTGAGCATTCATCATATAATCTTCCCAATCAATACTCTCAGGATCAAAATTAAACATATCTGCCTCCACAAGCTTCTCTCGTGCTGCCACTCTCAAATTCTGTGAATTTGTATAATCAAATCTGCACATATATTTATTCATGCAACAAATTAATATATGTTAATTCGTAACAAATATATAATCGATTAAATTAAGTTAGATCACTTACATTCCTTCAAAGAAGACATAAGGTTCATAAAGATCCACTAAACGCATCACCAATTGTATTTTCCGACTAAGAAGATTGTACGTATCCTTGTATTTTTGGAATAGCAAAGTATTTACCAGACTCAATGCCTGCAAGCGACCCGCCAAATATACATAATTATTAGCGTAAAATAATCCACTTTCAGAATGATGTGGACATGATATAATAATCAAGTTTTTCTTTTGATAAAAAGATAATAATCAAGTTATATTATGATATAAGATATATTGTAAATGAGTCAAACCGCTTGTAAACGAGTTCGATGTTTGGTTTCAAGAAAAATTTGTTTGTGATAAGATTGATGAATAAGTTTTTTCGGTAAGTGATCAATGAATATATTAGCCGAATTTAAATTTTATTTTGAAACTTAATTTGTAAACGAGTTAAGATTGAAAAAAAAAATGAATGGCTTGCTAGACCCATAAACCAACTCAATAATAAAGTCAAATAACTTTTTTATAAGTAATTCAGATAATTTCATTAATCTAATATTCACAAATACAAATTATTTAAGCAATTTATACAAAAAATTTTATATAAACATTATTTTCTTACATATTATATTATTATTTACATAAATCTCTTACTGAGTTTGTTAGTAAACTCGATAAACAAACCCAATATCAATTAGAATCTTGAACCTAATTTGAATATACTAAAATTCAGCTATATTTGGTTTAGCCTGGTTAATAAATGAGCTTAGTTCAAATAAAATATCAAATATAATTATTTAATAAGTCGAATTTAAACATATGGAAGCACGGTTTGACTCGATTACAAGGTAAGTTACAATAATTGACAAAGATGGAGGTGATGCGTGTTGAAGTACGAACCTTTAGAGGCAGAAGAAAATGAATTGCCATGTACGTGTAGAAGCTAGTCATGCTACTCAAAATTGTGCCCTTTTGAATTTTCACTGGCTGTCCATTCTTGTTAATCCATGGCTTCTCCGTGAAGTAACTGAAACTTATATCATGAAGTTTAGAGAAATAAACAGGATTTCTCAACGAATATCCCAAATGATAAATGGTTTTTGAAGGTTGCTTTTCTTGTGCCACCATTGATACAATTATTCCATTCACAACCATATCAGCAGGTATCTACAAACAATTTTTTTTTTATGGAAAAGTTATCAATTAATTGTTAGCATGTGCAAAATGTAGTTCATTTAGGGGAAAAAAAACTACACGGTACTAATGGTATTATCGTCCTTGACAAAAGAAAATAAAAAAAATACCTGACATTTATATTTTAATTAGCCAAAGATAAAGGGGTTTTACACAAATGCTGAGATGGTGAAAATATTTACAACTATATGGTGTTAGCTTTTTTTTCAAAATTAAAATACAAACTAAAAATAAACAAATAAAATGGTATCATTAAGCAAAAATAAGACAGATAAACAAAATGCAAAAAAAAAAGTGCGTATTGTTGGAAAAAGAAAATGAAATTGTATTTTTGACAAATCTTCCATACAAATAAGCAGTGAAAATATAAATCGTAGTATAGGAATTCCGATTATATATATATATATATATATATATAATGGACTCACCACATCAATAGGTGAATGAGGTTGGGAAATAAAACATGTCACTCTCCCTTTAGCATACCCGGCAATGAGGCTATCAATGGTTCTGCATTGAGAACAAATTTTTATACATCATTCAATTTTGTTACATAATTAAATTAAATTAATTAACATTGAGATCAATAGGAGGAAATAGTATTAATTACCTCAAACCTTCAATCCAGCCAGGAAATGGATCTTCGTAAGTACTAGCAACCATGGTGGGGCGAATAATAACCAGTGGGATATTTTCTCTGTGATGATACACAAACATATCTCCCATTGCCTTTGTAAAAACATATGTGTTTGGCCATCCATATAATCTTGCCCTGTTAAATATAATTTGATTTTGATCAATCTCATTACTGTTTAGCACAGTTGAATGAGAATGTAATTCAACTGATAATCTTGTAGTAGTATTGAAGTCGTTTTCAACTCTTAAAAATCGAGTAAATCAAAAATTAAATTGTACATGAAAAGATAAGTACATACCTCTCAATGCCGAAATCCTTCATTGCAGACGTAATTGCATCCTCAGTCATATCTAAATTTGACTTGAGTTGGTTTAGCTTTTGCTGAACCAATTTCTTTTCTACATCAATATCTATTTTGTTAGTTCCCCTTTTGGCCTCACCCATCTCATATGGCGTTTCTGGTATAAGTCCTGCATCTTCTCCACACACATAAGCTGAAGAAAACGACAAATATATTCACATTATATTCCTGACAAAAAAATTCGCATTATATTTACACTTACTCGATTTGATTGTTCAAAATAAATTCATAAAACAAATTAAAATTTCGAATGTATTCATTTTAATAATTATAAACGCTAGATAACTAAATTAAAAAAATAAATAAAAGGAGAAACATTGATGAAATATTGTATTTAATTACCTGTTGATACATGGACAAGCTTTTTAATGTTGACACATTTCTTTGCAAAATTGAGGACATTCAATGGTCCAAATGTATTGATGCCAAGGGAAGCTTCATACCTTTGATCAACAAAAAAAGAAAAAGGAAAAAGAGAAATGAAGGTTAATATTTTATATTTTTAAAAATATGCACAGCTCGAAAGAGTTCGTGCTATTTCATCATAATGATTCTTGATGATAAATTTGGTTACAAAATCAATTTCTATGATAAATTATAGAGAAAGGTGTGCAAACCTATCATCAAAATCGGTGGTGGCGGCAAAATTGAGGATAAAATCAATTTCTGTCCACATTTGGTCCCTCAAAGAAGGGTCTTTCACTCCCAAGTCCTCCTTGGACACATCTCCAGCTACTGGTGTTACTTTGTCCAGCACAAACCCATTTAGACTTTCACCGTATTTCTCTCTCAATACTTTAAACGGCTCCTTCCCTATCACCTGACAATACAAATTATTGTGATTAGAATATCTATTAGATGTTCTTAACAAACTGACGGAGAAAAATAAGAATTTTATGTTTTTATGTAACTATTTATAGCATAATTTTTTACTCTTTATATTCTTGCAAATTGAGTTTATACCTCATTTTGCAAGCGATCCATAGAAGACTTGGCATCTGTAGCACGTAAAAGCAGATAAAATTTCTTTACATTTGGTTGGATCCTTAATATCTTCTCCACAAAAACTGCATCCAATTAATCACAATTCATTAGTGCAATAATTTAAATTTAATTTGATTAATATTGACGGAACATAAACCTAATCATACGCGTGTCATTAGCTAAATAAAGTAAATGCGCGAAGATGGTAGCGCCAAACAATTATATGATATAATTCTAACAAGTATGATCACTTTCAACTCAGCAAAATCACACTGATTTGTGCATATGACCCACCAGAGTTATGAGCTCGACTGAAAGCAGTTCGTATAATAATTGCACTCCACGACATTTCCTAAGAGACGACGATGTGTCGATCCAAAGTGCAGATACAGACGCCCCAAGAAATTAATTCTAACGAATAAATCCAATGAGAAAATCAAAATTAATATATATTAAATAAACTAATATTATAATTTTTATGTGGATATGACCTCGAATCAAAATGATTACTTCTTAACATGCCACACTAACCTCGTATGTGTAAGAGATATGGTTAGAATTAGATGATAAATAATTAATATTTATCTTCTAACTAACCAGATTTGTGACATGATAATAAATATACTAATATTGATTATGTAACTACCCATAATGACACTGAATATTCGTCTTAAACACTATATGTTAGACTTGGAGAGTTTTGAGGAAATCTGTTTTTTGCGTAGACCTAGTGAAAGAGCGAGGCGTGTACCTAATGAAGGAACACACAAGTGACTTTGACACCACATCTTTACCCAAAACCTGAAGGTATTGGGTTATAGGTCCACATTACTTATAAATCCTTTATATACACCAAAACTCTCTTATACAGGACAATTACTATTCACACTTGTATATCTAATACTATAATATTATCGTAACTTTACCAAACATCATGATGATCAAATTTCTTGCGATAACACATCGCAAATTATTTAGTAATGGAAATGCATGAAAGCTTGAGAAGATACTACAGACGGCTACATATAACATGCAAAAAAATAATATTATATATCACTTGAATATATATTTGCGTGAGAGAAGTGATATATAGATATAAGACAAAGATGTATACTCTTCGCTAAGAAGCCTGTTGCACCCGTGACCAAAATAGATTTGTTCTCAAAATACTTAACAATACTTTCGAAGCCCATGGCAGAAGCCAACACAATTGTCTAAGAGAGAGGGAGGAAGAGAACTTATGAGAAAGGCTTATCGGAGGGAAAATGGTGAATGAAAGACATAGAAGGGAGGGCATATATAAGCACGAGGGTTGCAATCAAGAAAGTGATGGACAGCCATCACTACAGAAAGGGTTTTGAATTCCTGATCTGGATGGAAAAAAATCTTCTACCTAAGCCACCAAAATATCCAATTTCGTATATGCATGAAATTGATGGCAGGCAATTACGAGGTGGGCCTTTACAAAGCTAGAGCAGTTAATGTGTTCTGTCAATAGTTTAGAATTTTGCAAACGTTAACGGTCCCCCTATTGCATTGGGTTTTACATTTCTACTTAATTAAATCCCTTTGTCTTGGCTGATTATGGAACAGAATGATGGCGAAGTTGACTAAAAAGTATTTGTTTATTTTTCTACACGATTGGTTTGCAAATTAATAAGAGAATGTTTTGGAGACTTTATTCATTTCATTCATTCTTAATTAAAGAGATAAATTGTTTGGTTTATAATCAATATTTGTAATAACAATATTTTATATCTAATTAAAAAAAGATATCATAGACTTTATTTTACTATTCACTTTAGGAGACAATGAACAATGAAGTTGGCCCAAAGAAATTTTGTGCTGTAAGAGTTTTAAACTTGCAATTTTGTACAAATTTTTGAATCGAAAAATACTTTTCTACACTTAAAATTTGTCCCTACTTATATACCACACAAATATATAAGTGGGACAATGAGTAACGACATGCTCCAACAGTGGAGATATGTTTTATGTGTCACTCATTTATAGAATTAGTGCATGAGTGAGGATATGCATCTAAAGTAGACAAATATTTTTTAAAATTTCTAAAAATGCTCATTGTCAATTGAGCTACTTATTTGAGTTAAACGAGCATTATCCTTTATTACTTATGAGATTGGTTTTTGGCCTCAAAATCACAATTAATTCTCTTTTGTGTTTATATATTTTTGGATCGATGAAATGGGAAAACAATTAAATATGTTATTGAGAACCATTTATAAATATTTTTGTGGAAAGTGATATTCAAATAAATCAAGGTGCCTTATTAGATCAAGATGATATAAAATGTATAAACTAAACATATGTGATAGTATGCACTTCGCAAAGATTTTGACGGGCAATAGTAGAATATAATGCTTTTCATAAAAACAAAATTCTCCGGGAGATTGCATGCGGTGTATTGTTAGGCCTATCATATGATGATGTACAAACGAATTACTGATAGGAATACATTCAAGATAAACGGTATTAGAGAAAATTGCAGAGTGAGAAATTAAAGGTGTATTAACTTATAGTCATAAGTGAATACACTTTTAATTGCAGAGTGAGAAATATAACTTATTGAAACATATTAGCTTAGTTAGTAAGCACCAACCTTTAAGACTATGAAATTTTAGGTTCAAAATATTTGATGGATAAGATTTTTAATGATTTTCAAAGATATGAGGATGAATATCTCCTTTTATGATGTCTATGACATATAAAAAAAATACTTATAGAAACTTTTTTTTTTTTGGAAAATCAGGAAACTCTTAAAAATTGAATTAGTTGTTCCAAACAAGTTTTTTTTTTCTTTTCCGAAATTATGAGTTTGAGGGTCTTAATTTGATATATAAACCTTACGAGAAAAAATTTTCTATATAATTGTGAATTTTTCACTTTTTAAAAACAATGTTGCTTATTTCATGCAATCTATATTAATTACGTGGCTTTTACTTGTTCTAATAACAAACAAAATAAGGTTTCTGTTTTTCACATATAAACAAAATAAGGTGTCTATCTTAATCACATATAAACACCTCTGTCATAAAAAAGAAATTGACATATAAACACATTCCTTTAACTTAAAAAAAAAACATGTTTCTCACGCCTGAAAACTGAAATTAGCCACACTATACAAATTATCATAGGCAAATAAAAATGTTTGACTTAGGTTCCATTATAATTATTAAAAAGAATGGGTGATGGGAACCGACCACCAATTGGAAACCTCTTGCCAAACCTGAAAACTTAAATTGTGGGGTTGAGGGAGGCTTCCTAATTTTGACTCTAAATTGCACTTTTTCAGCCGCTGAGCTTCACTGTTGGACCTTCCTATCACCTATCACCTTACCAATCTAATTCCAGTCAATTTGTGGCTGTGTTTTTTTCTTAAATGTATCATTCGTAAACTACATGTTATTAATAAATTTTTATATGGGATTTTTATTAGATAATGGTTAGTTCCTGTACTTATAAAAGAATTATTATTTTTTTATTTATAGTTATTTAAAATATGGATTAAAGTATAAAAAATGCAATACGCTTAATGATTTTTTTTATGAAACAGTTAATACGCAAAATGATTGATTGTGTACTATTCCATATTAAACAATGGAGGTCGTATATCGATAAAAAAAAAACAATGGAGGTCGTATTCGATAATAGGGAGTATGAAAGGAATGCATGTGGATGCATAAGAGGTTGCACGTGGCCGCGTATACAAAGAGAACTCCAATGTTTCATTATTTGGTTTTCTTTCTGGCATTATATTAAATACGTGTGTATCTTCTTCAGTAACAAGAACTATTGCAAACGGTTAGATCTGTAAATTTTCAAACCCAATTCTAAGTCGACGGAAAAATTTTTTTTGCAACATTCGTTCATTAGTAAACACGTACGTATTCATTGATGAAAAGAGGTTGGACGGAATGCAAAATCGTTTTGGGCCAGCTCTGGTACCTTCCAAAGTGATTAGAAATTGGCCAAACAAATCGGAATTGTAAAATAAACTTAAGACTTGTGAGACAGGAACACGTCATGGTTAGAAATAAGAGAAAAGTGCTTGGTGTGATCGAGTGGACCTCATTTTTGTAATTCATATCATCACATGATGTATTATATTGAAATCCCAACCACTCCTAATCTTATGAGTAGAAGGGTGTGAATTGGCAAAAAGAAAAAGGCATTGAAATTCAACGCAAGAAGTCAATACTTTAGGCACCTCCTACTGTTCTACGATAATGTCATGGATCAGAGAACATACAAGACTTGATGGTAAGGTCCAATGATGGTGCAATAATTACGTGAGATTAAGGCAGAATCACATGCATGCATGCATGGAGTCAACACGAGAAGGCCTTAAAAGAAAGACAATATGAAAGTGTATGGAGAAATGATGGGTATAAGCACTTGGCAATGAAGAGAATGCACATGGGGTAGGTGCGGCTCGAACTAGAGAGGGGTTAGGGCCCTTAATGGTAGGGTGTAATTAAGCTTAGTCGACTGGATCGAGTTTTAGAGTGTTCAAATTTAGCTCGACTAAAATTTTTCGAGCTCGAGTTTGTACTCGGACTCTTTTTCAAGTTTAAAATATTGTTTAAACTCGGATCGTTAGAAGGCTCGCGAGTTTTTCGAGTTTGGTTCAACAAAGACTTAAATAAAATTGTAAATGAGATTGGAAGTTTAAATTAGGTAAAAACTTTTAAAAGAATACATTTAAATTTAGGTTTATTCAATAAAATTATATTAAGCATGAAGTTAAATAAAAAACTATTAGATATTTCAATTTGTTTCACAAGTTCAACATCATATTAACTCTTATGTGAGCATATTTATATTTTTATAGGTACAATCAATTAGTGTAAACTTGTTCTTTTGTTAATGTAACTCAAATATTAAATAATATTTCAAACATATTTTTTTTTATAATTTAGTTTAAAACACACACACACACACACACATATATATATATATATATAAACAAACCTATAAACGAGTTTGTTTACGAGTATTGTTCATGAACACATAAGCGAGTATGTTCACGAGTTTTTCGAGCCAAACTTTTGAGTGCTCAAGTTCTGCTCGTTTATTGATTCGAGTTTTAAATATTGTTTAAACTCGGTTCGTTTAATAACGAACCGAGTCATTGACAAATTTTTATCTAGGCGAACGCCAAATAATTCGTGAGTAGCTCGACTCATTTGTAACCCTACTTAATGGACAGTTCGTAGTTGTAAGTTAACAAGTACCAACCAAATTTTTGAGAAGATTATTAATGTGAAATGGCTCCCATCATAAAATAATAAATATGCGGATCAATTTTTGGTGGACCAGACGGTGGGGCGGTGGCGGCATTTACTACATGCATTTATTTTTGTACGTCGGTTTTGAAAATGGGTTCCAAATTTTGATCATTTAGTTGGACCATTATATAGAAGTGTTTCTTTCAGAAATGATAATGACAATGTGGGCAAGTTGATTGCCTTTCTTCGTCATAATGGGCAACTCTTGTTTTATTGCTGATTATACACTTTGTCATAATTTAATAAATTCGTCTGCATGACAGTGCATTTTTTAAATATCAGGAATGCCCCATTGCAAAATCTCATTGAAAATCTTGTCACTCTCTCTCCTCCCTCCCTTCTCTCTTCTCTTCTCCTCTTCCCTCTAGCCTCTCTCTCGTCACTCTATGAACTCTCTCTCTCTCTCTGTTCCTCTAAATCACTCTCTTTCCTCTTTTGAATTGCATCGAGATTGATCTAGATTTGGAATGTTAACAAGAAGAAGAGGAAATTGAAAGGATTTCAAAAGAATGAAGTGCTAAAAATTCCTCTCTATATTTTATTGATAGCAAACTATGAATATATATAGCTAAATAGAAAACTGAAAGTTAAATAGGTGACTCTAGAGATACTAAATATATTGAACTGAAACAACCTTTCACATACTATATTTAATCACACCATTAATAATTATTTAATTCTAGTTTATCTTCTAACATCTCCCTTAAACTTGAATTCTAGTTAATCCAAGTCTTGCTCTCAATCTTGCAAAATCTTCATACTTCAATGGTTTTGTGAATATATCAACAATCTAGTCTTGAGATTTCACATATTTAAGTTGTGCCTCTTTCTTGCCAATATTTTCTCTAATAAAATGAAACCTTGTATCAATATGCTTGCTCCTATCATGAAAAATAGAATTCTTTCCCAATGCAATGGCTGATTTGTTGTCAACAAAAATCTCAGTAGCATCATCCTAAGATATCCGCAGCATCTCTAACACCTTTCTTAGCCAAATAGCATGACAAACACAAGCATTAGCAGCAACAACCACATATTCTGCTTCACAAGTTGAGAGAGTGACAATTGGTTGTTTCTTCGAACACCAAGTGAATGCAGCATCACCAAAATTGAATAAAAACATGTAGTACTCTTTCTATTGTCCATATATCCTGCATAGTCACTGTCACAGTAACCAACCAAATTAAAATTGTTGGAGGATGAATACAACAGTCCATAATATAAAGTACCTTTGATATATCTTAATATTCTTTTTGCAGCTTTCATGTGTGACAAAGTTGGAGACTCCATAAATCGACTAATAAGTCCAACTCCATAAAGACTATCAGGCCTGGAACATGTCAGATATCTCAAGTTTCCAACCAGCTTTCTAAACAGAGTTGGATTCACCTTTTCAGCATCATCAAATCTTGACAACTTTGTTCCACATTCAACCGGTGTAGAGACTGGGTTACAATTTTCCATATTAAACTCCTTCAATATCTTTGCTGCATAATTCTTTTAAGACACAAAAATCCCTTCATCTGATTGTCTCACTTCAATGCCAAGATAGTAAGACATAAACCCAATATCTGTCATCTCAAATTCAGCAGTCATCTCCCTTTTGAACTCATCAACCATATCTAAATTGTTGCTTATGAATATTAAATCATCAACATACAAGCAAACAATTATCATGTCACAAACAATTATCATGTCACCATTATCCATCTTCTTCACATATAGGCCATATTCAAGTGGACATTTAACAAATTTTTTCTGCTTGAAATACTCATCAATGCGGCTGTAGCACGCTCTTGGTGCTTGTTTTAAACCATACAAGGCTTTCTTAAATTTCAACACCTTATCTTCATGGCCTTTGATTACATAACAAGGAGGTTGTTCTATATAGACTTCCTCTTCTAAATTTCCATTTAAGAATGCCGACTTCACATCCATTTGATAAATTCTCCATTTTTTTAGAGCAGCTAATGCAATGATCAATCTAATGGTTTCCAGCTGAGCAATAGGAGCAAAAACTTCTTCATATTCAACACCTTATTGTTGGCTAAACCCCTTAGCAATCAACCTAGCTTTGAACTTCTCGATTTCTCCTTTCTCATTCTTCTTAATCGTGAAAATCCATTTGACTCCAATAACTTTCTTATCTTTAGAAAGTGCCACCAATTCCCATATATCATTTTTATGAATGGATTTTATTTCTTCATCCATCGCAACTCTCCATCTCTCATCATGAACTACTTCTTCAAAAAATATTGGTTTTGATCCTGCAAGGAGACAATAAAAAGAGACATTGCTGACATCTTCAGCATCAACATAAATATCTGTTAAATTCCTCATCTATTTTGGCCTTTCAGATGAGCTTCAAAGACTCACATCACCATGTGCAGGAGCAGGACTTGTAGGTGAAGTAAATTGTTGATCATCATATTTGGTCTGATCTGAATTTTCTTCAAAAACTGGAAGAAAATTATAATCCTCTTCTTGGTGCTTCCAATTCTAACATTCATCTTCATCAAATCTGAATCTCGGCTCACTGTAATCTTCTTAATTTTTGGATTGTAGAGTCTGTAGCCTTTAGATTTTGCATCATAGCCAACAAAAACAAGCTTCTCACTTTTATCATTCAGCTTAACTCTTGATTCATCAGGAATATGAATGTAAGATACACAAAGACTCTTAAATGTGAAAGAGTTGCCTTTCTTCCACTCCAGGCTTCTTGAGGTGCTAACTTCTGCAAGCTTTTAGTAGGACACCTATTAGACAAATAGACAGAATAGGCAATAACTTCTACCCAAAACTCTTTCGGCATGTTTTTGCTCTTCAACAAGCTTCTAGTCATATAAAAAATGCTTCTATTCTTTCGTTCAACAACCCCATTATGCTGTGGTGACCTTGGAATAGTCAGAAATCTTCGAATGCCATCAGCCTCACAAAAATCATCAAATTGTTTAGAAGTGAATTCTCCACCTCTATCAGTTCTTAAGGCTTTAATAAAAACACCACTTTCGTTTTCTACAACACTTTGAACTTCTTAAACACATCCAAAGCCTTAGATTTTTCCTTCAAAAAATAAACCCAAGTTTTGCCTCTAAAATCGTCAAAAAATAGCAAGAAATATATGTTCTTACCAAGAGAGTGTGGATTAATAGGACCACAGATATCGGCATGCACAAGTTGAAGTGGTTTTGTTGATCTTGATAGAGAT
>CAODLS012639023.1:0-23430 GCA_948243855.1 Flueggea neowawraea
TTAATCAAAGCAGCAGCTGATGCAGCAACAGTTGATTTTGCCTGCCCAATATTCCAATCCCGGAAGAGAAACTGCCTGCTGAGGTTACTTTTCTCAATGACATCATCATCTGTAATTGTTAGCTTTCCTTGCTTACCACAAGAAACCCCCATCGAAGCCAAATTCTTCAAGAACTCACACCCAAGGGCACCAGATCCAACAATGAAAACTTTAGCATCTTCTAGTTTTTTTCTGAAGCTTCGCACCAAAGACAGAAATTTGTCCATCATAACGACTGTTTATAGGCTTCAAATCATTAGCATCCAAGGGCTCTAAAGGAAGGGACTCAACTGAATCAAAGTAAAAGAACTGTCCATCAAAACCAAAACATTATGAATGTTCTGGAATGGAATATAGGCAAATAATAATAATAATTATATATATATATATATATATCAAAAGCATAATAGGGTGCTCCATAGGGCTTTTTAGGACGCTATTGCCATTTGAATCTCAGGGTTAAACAGAAAAAAAAGAACAATTGCAAAAAGTAGGTGTTCAAGAGAGCTGTATCTGGACATTAGATCTCAAAAGGCCAAATGAAAAACAGATTAGCTGACTTTGTTGAGCTCAGCTGAACTCATGGACTTAAAATACTCAAAACAAAAAGACCAGCTTGTACTGTAATAGTTGTTTACTAGCCACAGTGTCATGTTCAAAATTGTAACGGAAACAAGAACATTTGATGCAAAAAGGAGGCGCACGGTCTCACGGCCGTACACTGCCAGCTGCCGGCTGTGGAGATCCTCATCGATGTCCTGCTGGTTTCCGTTACCAAGAGTCATGATCGTAGGCGAATCGGATTTCTGACCGACAGTACTGTTGTTGTTGTTGTTGTTATTGGTGTCGGCGGCGGTACTTCTAGTGTTCCCCGTGGTTGTAGAGGATCCGGTAGCCGCGGCGGAGACGGATTCAAGACACTGCTTCTTGAGAAGAGATTCAGTGGTAGTGGTGGCGGTACGGATGTGTTCTTCGTCTCCTACAACAACAACCTCTCCTCCACCTGCTCCTCTCTTGCAGGGAAGCATATAGAGCGTTCTTGAACTGGACATTTCCAACAAAAGAAAATAAAAACAAGATTATTTCTTTTCACGAATCTCTTTCAGTAATTTCATCGAACAGTTACATGTTTATAAATAAACAAAAGAGACAGAGAGGAATAACTGCAGAGAGAGAGATACCTAGTTGAACAAGGAAGGAAAGGAGACATTGCAACGGTGATGGGTGAGAGTGGCTTAGGGTTTGGGGGTGAGGAGGAGAAATGGGTGGGTTTATGAAGCTGTGGAAATGGGTGTGGAGGTGTGGAGCGGTGTGGAGAGAATAGGTAGATGGGAGTTTGGGTTTGTTTGGGTGCAGGCTAAGCTGGCTTGGTTTTATTGGCCGACGTATTTTAATTTTTCTTGGACTTGATATAATAAAAAAGTATATTATATATTTTTTATTATATATTGATACCTTCAGTAAAATACAAATCTTAAAACATCTCGAATATTTTTTAAAAATTAATAATCTTTTTTATTATAAAAAATTAACTAATAAAATTTAATTTTAATTTACTCTTTATTTCACTATTTATTTTTTAAAATAAAAAAATAAAATTTAATAATTAAAAATAAATAATTTAAATAACTCTTTATATTATATGTCATTAATAAATTTATATATTTTATTTTTAATTTTTTCACTCTCTTAAATATTTATTTATGTTCTTTAATTATCATTTATTACTTTTAATTTTATTCGTTATTATATAATTTTAAATAATTTAAATTAAAAATTAGTATTGAAGTCAAACACATTTTTTATTTTTTATATTGAAAAATTATTAATTATGTTCTTTATTTATACATTAATCCTAAATAGCACCGTCATACTATCTCCTTACTAAACAAGCTTTTCACCTATTTTTAGTAAACGTGGAACTTATTCTACTCACACAAACGAACCTATTTATTAATTTGTTTAGTTTTTCAGGTTGAAAACTTTTTAGTTCTTGAGAATCTACACATGTAATTTGAAAATGGGAGTGTTTTTGTTAAATATAAATTTTCAACATATTACAATATATATTTTAAAAAAATAGTGTAACTTTTTCTATTTTTTCATCCTATGGTTTAGTAAATATAATAAAATTTGCTCAATTTATCTTTTTTTAAAAAAAACTTCTTATGTTTAAAATAAAATCACTCAAAAAAATATTCTTATATTTAGCACCACTACTGAAATTAACGGATAACGTGAATTATGAATGCTTTGGATTCTGTCTTATAAAAAGTAATAAAATCTTCAAGAACATCTCTCACAATGATCAAACCCAAATACACAACAAAACTCTAGGGCTCTTATCGCTAGACTGCCATAGTTTTAATTTCGAAGTTTAGAATTCAACATGACTCGTAAAAAAATTACATATTCCATTTACGATGTATATATCAGTGTATGCGCTGTTGATTGTGTGTACGAATCCCTCGCTTTTGGTTCCTTCTAGACATTGGTTTTGTCACTTTGTGGACCGATTCTGCTGTTTCAATCCAATTTAGCTTCAATCACCGTTGTTGTGCAAGTATGGTTTTTGGTTTCTTTGACTGTTTAAATTGCTTGGAGATAGATTAACTTAGTTGATTCCTAGTTGTTATGTGTTAACTGTTGATTGCCGCGATAAAAGTTGCTTGACACAATTGAACTGTCCAAAGATGCGAAGGTTCTCATTGTGTTGCCTTGTGCTGCAGGAGAATGTAAGGTGGCAAAAGTAAAGAACATTGCATTCCAAACTTCTCTTTCTTCGTTAAAAATCCAAACTATAGTATAACAACCCATACTCAACTTTAGCACTTAAAGATCGTAAATTCATTTTTCCGTCGAAAATGAAAAAAAACTTTCATAAAAGAAAAACTAAGAATTACACACTTCTTTTTTTTTCTATCAATTTATTTATCGAAGACTTATTTTATGGAAAAAGATATCACCTTTACATACTTTTTCAATTTAAAGTTTCAAATTCATAATTTTACTATGTGAATTTTGAATTCTTTTTAGTTGTGTCGTTGGTCGAAGTTTAGTATGTTGATATGGATTTCATATGGATATGCCGCGACCACAAGGCAAATTTGGATGCGTTTGCTGAAGTGGCGAAGCCAATTGGAAAACTTAGGACCAAAAGGATGTCAGATTTGTTTGGTATAGACAATAAATAGTATATTTTAGACAGCATATAATATATAGTATTTTAGTAAAAAATATGTCATCTTTTTATTTTTTTATTATTTATTTATCATCAATCATTAATAAATATTATATGTTATATGTTATATACTGTATTGTCAAATAAGCCCGTGATTTTGGAGAACAAGATCAAAATGAATTTTTACTAACAAATAGGGAGCAAGATTTATTTTTATTTTCAAAACGTTTGTTTTCAGAACTTAAGTCTAAAACGTCGACAAGAAAAAAACAAAAAGGAAATTAAGTCTAAAACGTCGACACAAAAAAAAACAAAAAGGAAATTAAGTCTAAAACGGATTCGTTTCAATTATTAAAGTAAACTAAACCCGTAAACGACAGCCACATCCGGAAGTTCTTCCAGGTAATTAAAAATTTTATTAAAATACCATGAATTAGGCCTTATTTTTTCACAATTCGTCACTGGTATTGATTAAACCTGTCGAATAAACTAGGAGGACAAAAAACATACAAGCAAGTCCTAGATACTTGGTACCAAGCAAGCAGGCATGGGAGAAATGCCTTACCGTTCTTTATTCGGGAACTGATGAGAGAGCTAATGAGTCTCATTCAATCTTCTCCGTTGCTGCTTTTTCCTGCTTCTGTTTCCTCGAACTCTGTTTCTGTTATTCCAGCTTCTTTCTTCTAGTCGAGGGAAGATTCTGATAAGGATTCGATCAACATGTTTGTCGTACCATATTCTCCATCTCCTCCAGAACAGAAGTGGCCCAACAACAATTCCCAAGCCAAACACGTATCCCACCAGAGCACTTATGAGAACCCAATTGATGTCTTTGCCAGAATGTGAATTATTATCTTCTGGGATAGACTCATGGTCACTGCTGCAGTTATCCTTCAGAGGGGCACCGCACAGTTCTTCATTTCCTTCATAGCTTGAAGCTGAAAAGGACTGGAGTTGAGTGCCTGTTGGGATCATTCCTGACAGATTGTTGTAGGAGAGGTTTAGAAATGAAAGGAACGTTAAGGCAGCAAGCTGCTCAGGAATTGCTCCAGACAGGTGATTTTCCGAGAGGTCTAAGGACTCAAGCCCTGATAAGTTGCCTAAAGACGATGGAATATGGCCTATGAGTGCATTATGTGAAATGTTGAGAGCATAGAGTGCTGTTAATTCTCCTATGACTTCTGGTATTGGCCCTTCGAACTTGTTGCTTGAGAAGTCAATTGATGTGAAGGCAGTTAGGATCTTCACCAGCTCCATTTGGAGCCCTTTGGTGGTCACTGTTATTGAGTCTTTATAATATAGCCTAGTCAGCACTAAGGGTTGGAAGCTGAGGTGATTGTATGTATCAGTGCCATCATCCAACATTGCCTTCCAAGTAGTTAGGCAACTTTCAGGTAGCGTACCGTTGAAATTGTTGGAAGCTAAGTCAATAATCTGAAGCCTTCCCCAAGTGCAATTGGTTTTGAGGCATCCAATGTGCCCGTAGAATTTGTTGTTTCGCAGAACAAGGACCCGCAAACTGGTTTTGTCCTTAATGTGACATGGGAAGACATCACTGATCAGATTGTTTCCAAGGTTTAAAACCTCTAACATTGAGCATTTGGCCAAAGATTTTGGAACTTCTCCTTCTAAACAATTCCCACTCAGATCCAGTGTCTGTAATTGACAGGTCTCTGGAAATTCATCAGGAATTTTTCCATCGATGTTGTTATTCCTTAAGTTCAGAACACCAAGGGTGTCACTCCACTTGATTAAATATGGCGGGATTGTGCCACTCAAATTGTTGCCGGACAAATCAAGAACTTTCAAGTAGCTGGCATTGCAAATTGATGCAGGAATACCTCCTAAGAGTGCATTGTTTGACATGGATAAGAAAAAGATGTCGGAGGAGTTGTTGCCGATGTCAGGTGGAATAAAGGAATTACCTGTTGCTTGAGTAATCCACATACATAGCATTTGGTGGAGGAACTGGAATATTCCCCTGAAGCTTGTTATTGCTTAGATCCAATAACGAAAGCAAAGATGAAGCAGGAGGATCTTGTACAGCAACCAGCTGGTTTCCTGAAAGATTCAGATGCTGGAGAGTCCCACTATCAACTTTCCAAACCCAAGCAGGTATAACCCCACCAATTTGGTTATCAGAAAGGTCTAAATAGAAGAGCTCCGAAATGTTGCTTAGATCAGGAAACACTTTCATATTACAAGAAGCCAATTTCAGTGTTTTGATTGGGGGAAATGCAGAGGAGGTAGAATTGCTAGCATCTGCATCCACTGTCAAGTTGTTATATGAAAGATCTAGAGTAATGAGGTTACTCAGCCTTTGTATCCACTCTAGCTTGATGGTGCCGTTGAGTTTGTTGGATGAAAGAGAAAGGGCATGAAGCTTTTTAAGTTGAAAGAGAGATTGGCGGATAAGTCCTTCTAGTTTGTTGCTGCTCAAATCCACTGTATCCAATGAAGGCACATTTATAAACTTAGGAACTTGACCCTGAAACTCATTAAAGGATAGCTGAATCTTCTGCAGTGATGGTTTTTTAAACAGAGAAGAGGGAATGCTGCCATTTAGACTGTTGTACCTCAAATCAATATATACAAGGGATTGAAGGGCATCCCAGTTTGTGGATAAGAAATCACCGGCCAGTTGATTGTAAGATAGGTCTATGTGGGTGAGATTCCTTGCCATGCGAAGTGGTGGAAGTGATCCGCTGAAATTGTTGAAAGAAAAATCCAAATAAGCAAGCGGGCTGAGATTTTCCATTGTACTGGGAATTTCTCCTACAAATTTGCAAGATGCCAACTCTATTCTCGACAATTTTTGAAGGTTGCCAATGGACATTGGTAATGTCCCAGAAAAATTTGTGTAGCTGAGAAGCAATGTGTTGAGAGCGTTTCCCCAAAACTATCTGGCAAATAACCTTGAAGCAAATTGTTATCTTGCAAGTCCAGAATCTCTAGAGATCGTACCAGGAATACACTTTCCGAAAATGTTCCTTGCAACCCACATGTTTCGAGGAGCAACTCAGTCAAACTTAAGAACTTTCCGAAGAAATCTGGAACTGGAGCAGAGAAATTGTTTCTGCTCAAACGAATGACGGTGAGAGACCGAAGCTGTGCAAAAGAAGGGTGAAAAGGGCCCGAAAGATTACAGTTGGACATGCTCAACACTTGAAGATTTGGCAATGAAGACGACAAGGCCTGACACCACTCTTTTCCGTTTGCAGATATGTTTGCACCATCAAGATAGAGTACTCTTAGTTGTGTGAAGTTCTGAATTTTTGTTGCTAGATTTGGATTCTCAAATTTAAGTGGAGCAACTCCTTGGTAGTAAAAATAAAGCATAGACAAATCGAGAGTTGTTAGATTTGTCAGCTTTGAAATTTGATTTGGAATTTGACCTAAGAAGCCGGCATTTGACAAATTCAGATAAAGTAAACCTGTGAGGTTACCAAACACGGCCGGCAACCTTGTGTTGAAGTTGTTGAAAGACAAATCCAGGTTCTGCAGATAATGAAGGCTGAAAAGGCTTGAATTATCAATTCCATCATAGATCGACTCATTGCTCAAGTTAAGTTTAATAACATGACCACCATCATCACATGTTACCCCACTCCATTTACAGCAATCTGTGCTGGAATCCCACTTCACCAGTCTCTGATTTATTTTGCTCGAACTTTAGATCCTTCTTCAACTGCAGCAACAGAGCCTGCTGATCACTCTGGCACTGAGGAGAAACCAAAGCCACATCGACGCAAACAAGAAAAGCCGAAAGAGGCACCAAGAAAACCAATGTAAAGACTGAAATTCTTATTTGCGACAATCACGAGACACCCATGAAAGCCAAATGGTAAGAACTGATCAACCCTGCTGTTGGCACACAGAAACAGACACAAACCAACACGACCCTTTTGGTTTACTGGTTTAAACGTTGTAACCGACCCAAAAGAAAATTCAGGGTTGGCCACAGGACGAAGACAGGAAGTGTGGAATGAGTGGAGAAGCAATCTATGGAAGGTAGAGAGAGGAAGAAGCAAATGGAGATTGGTCAGCAATGAGGAGCTGTCGAAGTAAACGGCTCTCTATGTATGTTCAGAAGAAGATTGCGAATATATTATAGTGACGCGTTTCTTTTTGTCGGCTTTTGTTTATTTCCGTTAATGGAGACGATTCAAATATTTTTTGTAGTCGTTGTTTAAGCTTTAGAGACAATTCAAATACAATTGATATTGTTGTTAAAATTAGTACATGATATTTTAGAGCGTCAATTTTACACGTTCTTTTGTGATTTTGACGGAGAATTCTTCACTTTTTTTCAAAAGAAATGACTTGTTTGAGAAGTATATTTGGCAGAATTGAGATGGAAGATTGAGGATTAGTAGTTAGTAATTGTAGTACAAAAATATATTGCATAGTGTTTTAAATTATAGATATGCAGAAATCGAATTTGCATTAGGCTGATGTGATTAAGGTCGGACCAACCCAGTTGATATTTCAGATAAATAACGAATTAGCAATTAGCAGATCCGACTTTTTCTACAAAACACTGAAAGTGAATTTGCTTTCAAGAAAAGACTTGACATTATAAATTATTATTATTATTATTATTTATTTAGGAAGTTGGAACTATTTATTCATGAACAATGACTAACACATATGTGCACAGCATGATGATGGGTCTCTTTCTCTTATAGTAAATAATACAACCAACTAAAACTAATAATAATAATAATGTACTCAACCTCCTAATCTTTTTTTTATAGCCCCACATAGGAGGTATCCCAACCAAAATCCCGAAGGTGTCGCTCTACCTCCGAATATCTTGCATCAATCAGAAGAATGCTCACCTGGAGCACAATTAGTCGCAACGTACTCAATCTACTAATCAATCAGTATATATATAATAGCTGGAGAGTTTTTCCTAATTACTGACTAAGTAACTTTTTATTTATTTGCCACTTGTCTTCTACTTAATAAATATATTATAATCCTCTAATTGTATTAAGAAAAAACAACAATACACTTAAATACTTCGAATATTTTATGAAAAAGAGGACTCAATGTGCTTTATTACGATTATTAAAGTTGTCTATTTTAATATTTTTTTAGAAAAAAGGAATTTAATATTTTTTTATAGAAATTATCCTAAGAAGGAGAGTGATTATACAGGAAAAAAAGACTTCGAACTCATTCAAATTTACTTAGTATAATAAAATACAAAGATTTTATTACTAAAGTTACTATTCAAGATTTACTTAGTAAAGAAAATATTAAGATGCTACGGAAATTATGCTACACAATATATTTCTAAAATGATTTAACATAAATGTGAAAAAAATAATATTTGAAATTTGTTAACATGCTAAATAAATTTAAAGTAAATTAATTTTATTTTAGTTGTTAATTTTATAAAAATAAGTCCAATTAAATAAAAAAAATATATGTTTGTGCATAAGTATTGCGCTAAGGAGGCTCGAGAGTTTTTCCAAACTTTCAAGTGGTTTCATAGTTGATTGATACGTGTCTTTTCTTTTCATTATTACTCTTTAAAAAATATTGCATACATCAACAATGGATTTATTTTTCTTATTATTATTCATTTAAAAAGAGTTGAATACACTATTATATTGGTATATTTTACACAAAAAGAAATATATTGGTATATTTTAAAAATATATAGTGAGTTTTTTCAAAATTTTGACAAATATCTGCTTAATTAATTGACAAGTTGCATTGTAATAGTTTAAAATCAATTAATTTCTTTATGCCTATATATCAAAAAATTGGTTACTATATCATATAAGAAATATATTCTTTTCACTTAACTTTGTTAAAACTTTCGTTTTAAAATAAAAGTGTATCATCTTCAATTATGATAAATTTAAGTAAGTAATAATGATAAGAAAATTTAATTTAGATTTCAAGATGAGGCATAAAGAAATAGAGAGTGTTGAAAGTAAAAAAATTAGAATAAAAAATCTAATAGGAGTAAAATTTGAAATTAAAATCTAACATAAGAAGAGAGATTGAATTACAAATTTTTGAAAAATATTAAATAAACATATAAACATTGGTTAGTTTGATAGGTAAAACTTTTATAATATACTCAACAATAAATAAAATATATAAAATTTAATTATTTTACTATTAATTTAAAAATATTTTAATGAAAAACATAATTCATATTGCATAGTATGAAAATTATGCTATGCAATATATCTGTATTACAAATGTTATTTAATACAAGATAAGACAATAAAAATTTTATTTTAAATTTTCATAATGTACGAAATAAAATCAAAGTATATTAATTTTTATTTTAACCTTTTATTTTATTAATAATATTTAATTAAAAAATTAATAAGCATCGTGCATAGCACGAGTATTACTCTAGTTTATAGTAATTATAATCCACAAACAAATACTTAGCATACAGTGTGAAAACATTAAAAACTACGTTTTGGCATCCAACTGTATCCATTTGGTTTATTAGCACTGAATTTTGTAGCTGGAAGCATACCTGTCGAAGCATTTTTGTTACTGCAAATTTACCTGTAGATGGATTTCTAAACATTTGCTTTTGACAACCCTAAATTTCTTATGTAAAAAGTTCAAACATCTTCTCAAGAGTTTAGACTTTTAGAAAAAGAAAACACTTAAAATCCATATAAAAAATGAAGAAGTTCACGGATTATGATTCATTAATTAGAATTTAATGATAATAGCTGTCCTCATATGTGATATACTACCTAACAACCAATGACTAATATGCGTCATTATTTATTAAGTTACTTCGTTTGCAAACAAAACCAACTTAGACTATTCAGCTCATTTGTGTTTGCTATGGCCTAAGGGACCATTCATTTGACTTTTTTAGGGACTTACTTCTTTTCGCCCTGTGCTAACGTCCAACTTGCAAGTCAGTCCTTGTTTTAAAACTGTGGTAGTAAGTCCTTGAGGTGTGGTAATTCGGATTGGCAGGTTGTATTTATGATGTGTCATGTAGGTCATTTGACACAATTAAACCTGAAACGAATATAAATAGATTATTACACAGGTTGATATAGCCTAATTTCAATGAGCTACAAATTTATTGGCTAGATCCACAATAATTCTTATTTCGAATTTCCAACAATGAGCACTATTTGTGAATCATAGGCTTTTTGGTCCAAGAAAAGAAAGACTGTAAGAAGTCATTACAGAGAAAAGAACCATGGAGACAGGCAGTGGAGATTGAACTCCCACTTTGTCTACCACGAGATGTTGACCCTACATTATTCCTTGATTCGTTGCACAAGTGTCCACACCTATTTCAAATAAAAAAAAAAGTCCACACCTGATTAAAACGTTTTTTCTTTCCGTTCTTTTTTTTTTTTTAATTTGATGGGAGAACTTTCTTAGTTCTTTAGTGTGTGTCAAGACTACACATATATTAGAAATAGTATACATACGAGGTAAGGTAAGGATGCCAGTGCTGAATTGCCAAGATCAGCATCATTAGCTAGCCTAATCTTTTTTTAACAAAGCCGTCAATAGCCTCGCCATACCGCCATAATCTTTGTTTAGAGATAAAATGACGAACAAGGAACAATGGTGTAAATCTTGATGATACTATAATCGAAATAACAATTCCAAGAATAATCCGAATTCCAACTCAAAGAGTTCCAATAATGATCCCCTTACAAGCAGAACAATAGCATTCATAATCTCTAACTAATCTGGAAGTAAATCAAACAATAAGAATCCTCAACCAAGAAGAAAGTTGAAACAACACCAAACATCGTCAACTGAGGGGATTTTTGAATTTGCTTTGAACTAGGGCTGTAAATGAGTGAAGTTGTTTGAGATTGGCTCGACAAAAACTCATTTATCATTCAACTCGTTAATAAACGAGACGAATTTGAAGAAAAATTTAAGGTCGAATTAAAAAATGAATTGAGTTTGAACATCCAAAAATTTGGCTAAAAAACTTGTGAAGAAGCTTGTTTGTGCGTTTAGTGAATAAACTTATTTGTAAATTCGTATACATATATACATGCATACGTCAATTTGTGCAATAGTAATGTTTTTCTTGATTCTCCGATGTCGGGGTTCGGGTAATCAAAGTCTCTTTCTTACAAAGAGGACTGCCACCGTAACTGCTAAAGAAGGGAAGAAAGCCCCTAGCGTTACATAGACTTATGTATACTCTTAGCTTAGCGAGCTCTAGCCTGATGCTCTTAGCCCACCTACATTCTTTCGGTGTATATATATATATAGTAAAATTTCTATATAGGAATACTTTAAATAAGAATAACCTCTATTTTATTCTAAAAATTTTGGTCCCAATTTGAACCAATTATAAATAGAAATAACTTCTAAATTATAATAAGTGATAATTTTTTTAAGTCCCGTATTAATAAAATATACCTCCAAATAGTAATAATTATATATATATATATATAATGTTACATTGATATAAGAAATAATAATAATTTTAAAAGACTATTATATTTACTTATAAAGGATTTTGCATTTATCTATGTAGAGTTGAAAACATACAAATTCTAGTTTAAAAGTCTAAAATTTTATATTTTTTTTAATTTTTTCATTTAATAGTCTCTAAAAACTATGCATGCAACTTTACATAATTATTTTTTGAATAATAATTATGAGGTAGTTCTTATTGTTATTGTTGTTAAAGAGGATAAGTTTGGGTGTTAGGAACATTTTTTGTACCGATATCTCTATTTAGTTATAATCTCTCAATTAGAATACAATTAGTTTGGTCCTAAAACTATTTTTATATGGATGTTTTACTGTATTTATATATACATTAAACTAAATTACAAAAAATATGCTTATATTTAGAATAATATTTAATATTTGGACCACATTGACAAAAGTGCAATTTTACACTAATTGACTATGTCTACAAAAGTAAAAGCATGTTCACATATAATTTAATATTGAGTTGAACTTGTGAAACAAGTTAAAATTTTTAATATTTTTTTGTTTGACTGCTTGCTCAACATGAATTTATTAAACTAACTTAAATTTTATTGTATTTTTTTTAGAGTTTTTACCAAATTTGAACGAGCAAAATTTGTTTATAATTTTATTTGAATCTTTATTAAGCCGAACTTGAAAAATTTGCCAACTTTGTACGAGTTAAATTTAAACAGGATTTTAAACTTGAGAAATATCTCAAACTCAAAATATTTTAATCAAATTTGAATTTAAACATTCTAAAATTTGATTCGGTTCGATTACAATCCAACTTTGATAAAACCGAGCGGCCTTTTCTTTGCTTGCATCTGGAAATGCCACATCACCAGCTGAGGGGCTTGATTTTGTTTATTCTGACACACACATATCTATATATATACTCACGAGAGAACCAAACAAAAAACGCAATTGCCTATTTGTATATATTCTTTTGCTCTAAGTAGACTTCATCCTGTAAATGAATTAACTTTGTAGCAAGTTTCCAGTCATCACAATAAAAAAGTGCCCTTTCAGTATCCTCTAAAAGCTCTGTGCCATTAGATATAATTAGTACACAAAAAAACAGAGAATATTTACCAAAATAATTGTTAGCAGATATGGACCTATTTTTTGCAGTGAAACTCAAAAGAACCTTAGAATATCAATTTAGTAATTATTAACAAAATCAATTCAAAACCACACAGAAGACACATTCCAGTTTATTCATTGGTGAAGTTCGTAACCACAAAGTGGGAAAAGAAAATTAAAACCTTTGAACTAATTACAAACAAAAAAATAAAAATACACCAAACCCAGAATGTAAAACAAAAAAAAAATCCTATCACAAGCAATGATAATAATGCCAGCTTACAAAATAAAAATAAAGTCGTATCGCATGAAAGAAAACTCCTAACAACACTTTTTTAATGCACTTTTCTATGCATTTTTCAATTAAAATTTGACGCATTAAAGAGAAAATTAATATTATTAAATATATTAAGATTCTAAATAACACATTAAATTTAGAGAATACACAGAAGAAGGTGTTTATAGCATTTCTTTTATATAAAAATATTATATATATATATATATATTTGTGTTGAGTGTCCATGTGTGTTTGAGAGGAATCACACTATATAAGCTTTGAATGAATTAAACATGGTTATAGAAAATCCAGAGGGGCGTTCAGTTTTGATAGACTAAATAGTGAATTGCAGATATAAATAGCATAATAAAAAATAAAAAATTTGATACTTTTTTAAAAATTATAATATAATAAATATATAATATGTTATATCAATATACTAAAACCAAAACATCTTTGATCTCTCCCCTTCTTTCTCCTTCTCAATGCTGAGTAAGTACCATTCCTGACAGAGGTTAGGTATCAAGCTGGATCGAACTTCGCTCAAGCCAAACCCACCTCTAACATCTTGATGGGCAGCTTATAAAAATAGGTCCATTTGAAAATTTAATTACAGATATTAGTCACGCATATTTACTGTAGTTTTTACAAGGTTCACCAGGAAAACTTTGCAATATTTGTTACACAGATAAATTTTAGATATTACCGATATATTTTATAATTTTCATCCGCATGCAAAGTATTTATTTTAAGCGTCTTATTTATATATTGTTGATATTTATATGTTGATATGCTGTTAATTTGTTGTTGATGTTTTTTTATACTTTGTAAATAAAAAGGCTTTGCTATTTATTGTTTAAATGTTGTTTATATATATTTTTTATATGTTGTTTTCTACATTTTGTTTATATGTTGTTTATATATTGTTTTAAACAAAGACCGTAAATCTGTAATATTAATTTAGTGGGCCGCGCATTTAAAATTTAAAAAGTGGGTTACTTGAGGTTGTAATTTTTGATACTCCGTGTATCTGAAAATGCCCCTTTTACTTTTTTTTTTCCGTCAAACCCTTTTATCTTCTCGTACAAAAATCATCTTTTCCCATCTAGATATGTACAAAAATCATTTTCTTCTTACGAAAGCCATAAGTTTTTAATTTTTTATTTAATAAAAAAATAAACCTTAAATAGAAAAAAATAACCTTAAAATAAATCTTTTTCAAGTCTTAAATAAACCTTAAATATACATCATTTTATAACTTTTTTTACAATTCAGCAACATTTTTTTTCATTTTTTGGCCTTTTTGATTTTTTTTTCAATTCGTTTCACATTCTTTTCCTAATTAGTTATCTTTCTTTTTCCAGTATTCTATTTTAAGTTTTCTTTTCTTTTAGATTTTTAATCGTAATAAACGTTTAATAAACTTTTCGAAATCCATAAATATAAAAAATAAGCATTTTTAACATATTTAAAATCTTTTAAAAATGAAATAAAATTTGAAAAATAAAATTAAAATAAACCTTTCAGAATCCTTAAATAAACCTTTTAAAACTTAAAATAAACCTAAAATAAACCTGAAATAAATGTTTTTAGCAAAATAAACTTAAAATACACCTAAAATAAATATTCTATAATCCTTAAATAAACCTTTTAAAACCTAAAATAAGCCAAAAATAAACTTAAAATAAATCTAAAATAAACCTTTTAAATAAAATAAACTTAAAATAAACCTTTTAGAATCCTTAACTAAACCTTTTAAAACCTAAAATAAACCTAAAATAAATCTTTTAAACAAAATAAACTCAAAATAAAACTAGAATAAACCTAAAATAAACTTTTTAGAATCCTTAAATAAACCTTTTAAGATTTAAAATAAACCTAAAATATCTATACAATATATAAAAGCAGAATACAATTCTATCAAAAATTGACATTTGACATTCTACAATTTTGACATGTGACATGCTAATTGAATAACATGCGTCACTTCCCATTAATATATTCAATATTTTGGTTAATATTTATTTTCATTTTTTTTGAGGGAGAAAATGCAAACTTCATTATTGAATCAAATCTGAATCAAGAACATAAAGGAGAAAAGCAGGTGGTGTTCCCACCCAAAGCATTGGATCTGTCAAAGAACCAGTAGCGCGAGCTAACATATGAGCTACATGGTTCACAGACCGACGGGCAAAAGACATAACAACATTATCTAATTCTGATAAAAGTTTGAAACAATCAGCAGCAATAAGGCCAAAAGGCGAGGCGTCCTGTCCTTGAGAAGACCGGAGAGCAGCAAACACCATCAAAGAATCTGTTTCAACTATGACTGAAGACCAATTGTTTCTTTTGATCTAGCTTAAACCCTTCCATATTTACTTCTTATTAAGAAAATAAATAAATATAAAAATAAATCTTATAAAAATATAAATATTAATTTTTATGTTTTTGTATTTTTTTTTATTTTGAAATAACTTTTATTATAGCCCTGAATAGTAGTAAAAAATAAAAATAGATTTATAATATTTCGATACAATGTCCGGAGGTAAACTAATTGGTTAATAATTTGGATAACAACAAAACCTCTCTATGGGCAATAGTAACTAATGAGGACTAGGCTCAAGCAGCATCCCAAAAAACACAAATTAACCATAGGAAAGTTTTCAAGTTCCAATAATTTGTGTTAATAATTCAAGAACCAATCTGCAAGATAATTAACTATTAGCAGCCATGAAAGCAGAATTTTAGCAAACATGCTCCAATTTGTGTACTCCGTATAAGTTTGTGCTACTTTAGCTCTTCCCAAATTGAGCTTCTTTGGTTCTGCTCTTTGAAAATTCCTTGCAGGGCAGACTTTTTGATTTGAGCTTATAAGCTTTCCAGGTGAAGCTGTCGAAGGTGGAGGCAAATTGCAAAAAACTGGTGCTTCATTGCCCTTATAAGCCTTGCAGATATAATATGCCAGATATTGACAGTCCTAATTCAACAAGGTTAAAAGTATCACCAAGAGCTGCAGAGAAACAGAAAGAAAGAAGAGATTACAGGATTACTAACATCTACATGTTGATCGTTCAATAGAATCCATGGCACGTATCTATGCGGCGGGCTGAGATGTTCAGTTTCTTCAGCATATCCAAGCTCCAGCTACATCAATTTGCAGCCAACATTGGACATTACTAGTTGTGCTAAAGTTGATTAACTTCATTGTTTATATTAACATGAAAAAGGTATTTTATAACTAACCTTCTTTCCCTTCCCACTTTTGTAGCAATACTCAATTGGTTCCATGTCCAAGTCGAGTGTTTTGCAACAAGAATGCCATAGTTCTTCTTTGTCCTAATTAGGCTGAGACATGGCTTCATGCTCCAGGCACGAAATAAAGAAGAACTGAGCCTACAATAAAGTAAGTTAACACTCTTCAGGTCATGTTATGACAAAAACCTGAACGAACTAATCCGAAACTTTCAGGATTCATGTACCTTTGTGTCATTGTAGACCTCGATGGCAAAAGCATGTATAGTATTCAAGTAGCATTCATCTGCGCCGTGCTGCAAGCCATTGCAGAATAATATCCGAATAGCTCAAATGGGCAAGTTTAGTGTTAAAAAAGGTAATATGTTGAAGAGTGAAGAGAAGAACCTGGCAAACAAAGTCCTTTTTAGTTTTGAACAAGTGAGCATTACCCCATGTGCTGGCCAGATTGTACTTCTCATAGAGTGCCTCTGACAAAACAGTTTCAATGAATTGTGCAGAACCTGGACAGAGTGATTCATAGTAGAGAGACATTAACCTTTTCATTGTAGTTGATATCAGAAAAATACACGACAATTTTTTCACTTGAGGCAGATTGAGCCTGAAACTTGGACAGAAAGAAAAAGAATAAGATAATTAACAAAAACTGATTCTGATCCGGAGCCATTTTTGAGAGCTTTTAATGGACAGAAGGGCATTGAGGCTCTGATCCAGTGAATATATTTTGTGATCCTCGCACCAGCCTATTTTTTCCAGTCTTGGTCACTATTTTCTTGAATGCAAGTATCACTTTCTTGCTGTCATATCTTATTTTGTTTATATCTTCATTTAAGAAGGTAACATAAATAACAATTCATTCAATTATGTCTTCCTAAATTTGGTTCAATAGGTAATTTCTTTAGCCCATTGTTCAGTAGGTGATTACTTGTGCTGCAATTCTGTGCAGATGCCTGCGATGAAAATGAAAATTAGACCATTTTTTTAAGCTCTTTTCTAACTGGTTCAAACTAGAGGTTAATCATCTAAGTAAATTTGTGTTTTCATTTGTAGTAGATTAGATAGTAAAAGAAAGAAGAAATAATTAGATTTCAGATAGATTGATTGCATAAGATTAAAGAGTTATTTTAGAGTTATAATATGCCAATTAATAACATTGAATGTGTGAGATATTAATTTAATATACCAGAATATCCCTTGACCCTGCAATGTTAGAAACAACTCCAGTATCCTAGAACAATATATTAGGCACGATTGAATATACAATATGTTAAGTGAAAATATCAAAACTGAACATTGCATATATGTTCTGGCATTCATCTTAACATTAACTCACCATAAACTAATTTTCTTAGAGGTGGAAATCAGACTAAAAACAACTTTTCATTTTGAGACAAATGTTTAAGCCAATTTGACTGCACGAAACTATTTCTACAAGCTTCTCCATCATTTATGAAATTTACGTATGACAACATTGATGATTTCAACAAATACTATTTCAAAATTTTTTTCCATTTGACCATTGCTTGTCAATAAGTGTTTGAAATACGGTACTTCAGGAGTTAAAAGTTTAAAATTTTGTTTTATAACAACTTATTTTTGTATAATGTGTTAGTTGCCAAGCACACCAAGAGAAAGGAGAAAAATGTTTGTTGGAACTATATGTTTTTATTACGATTTTGGTTTTGAAATTAAAATTAAACTATGATGTTTTTCCTGTGTGTTGTATGCTTTGTATGAAATCGTTTTCGAAATGATTTTGAGACACTATTACCGATGTAGCGTGTATATATATGTATATTTTTATTTTACTTGCATGTTGTATTTTCGAACCGTTTTCAAACCAGTATTTATGAGATACGTATAAGACAATCTGGAGTGTTATTCCTCACTGGGTTCTAATCCCATTTTTCTTTTTGCCTACTTTTGATTTCTATTCCTAGGTTGACAGATTTTTGGCTTCGACAATTACATCGCATCTTGGATACTAGTGAGACGTCTTTTGGTTAGTGACGCCTTTTTGCTCAGGCTTTGTTTGTTTTTGATAGAGCTCCGCATTGAGATGTTGTCGGGTTACTGAGTTGTCTTAATTTTGTTTTCAGTATTTATACATTTATCTTGTATACTTATATTTACATATATTTTTATATACATATATTTTGATAGATGATAAACCCATTTTATTATATGCTTTAAATAAATGTTTTAAAATGTTTAAATGGGTAGTATCTCTGAATCTTTGAGGCTTGTATGAGATGAGTCGGACTTCGTTAGACGGTTCGTTTCGTATGCCGGTCATGGTCTGGAAACGGGTCGTGACAACTGGCTTACTGTTCGTACCATCAATGAGGCCTCATAATTCTTTCCCTTGAAAATAAATCTAAAATTGAAATTCCCAAGCAAAATAGTTCTTGCTGGTGAACTTGATGCAAGCAATATCTGATTTTTCTATAAAGACAATTCTATTGGATCAGCAAAAGAAAAATTCTAGGACGCCTTCAACCAAGAAGCACAATAAGAAAATTCAATGAAGGAGATTAGCGAGGAACTCCAAAGGGCTCTGATACCATAACAAAGCTACAAATGATAAAGAAGACTAATATTTGTGTGAATATTCAATTGGCCCATTCTTTAGGCTTGCTCTTCAATATATAGAATATGTACAACAGATTGTATGCCACAACTATAGCTATAACAATTACATCCCTCAATTATAGCATAAGCACTCATCTAAGAAAGGTAAGTATTTCAATATAGATAACAATTATAATATCAGTTGACCACATATTGAAAGCTGGTGTTGACACGCGAACCATTGCAGAAGACTATCAAAGAACAGCTCAAAGGTGCAATTTTAGTATTACGGAGAGGTCTGGTAGTCGCGTTGGCCATATTTTAGCTCACGTTGTGAACTCGATATCAATGTAAAATGGTTAAGTGTTGAGGAATGAAGAGATAAACCTGACAAACAAAGTCTTGTTTAGTTTTGGACAAGTGAGCATTGCCCCATGGCACCATTCTGAGATTAACTATGCTGGCCAGATTGTACTCCTTATAGAGTGCCTCTGATAAAACAGTTTCAATGAATTGTGCAGAACCTGGACAGAGTGATTCATAGTAGAGAGACACATTAACCTTTTCATTGTAGTTGATATCAGATGCATACACAACACTTTTATCACTTGAAGTAGATCGATACTGAAACATGAAAAGAAAGAAAGTGAAAGCAAAGACAGCTAACAACAACGGAGAAGCCATTTCTAAGAGTTTTTTGCACATAAAAGTGTGTTGAGGCTCTGATCCAGTGAATGAATTTATAATCCTCTCACCCTCCTACTCTTTTTTTCCCCGTTCATGTCACAATTTTCTTAAATGCGAGTATCACTTAATTGGTCTCATACATATATATATTTTTATAAGTCATTTGAGTTGCTCTGCCTGGAATCAAACTCTCGACCTTTAGTGTTGGAGACGACTTCAGCATATATTTTTTGTTTATTTCTTCATTTGTATTGCCAGGTTGCTTATCTCCAATGGAGTATCTATCGGAAAGAGAAGAGTATTAAAATTAGCAATGCATTCTATTGGTTGTTTTGGTGGTAGAGGAGTGATGAAGAATGTGAGCATGAAAGTGTATGTATGGTGTGAATATTGTTCATTTTATTCATTCATTGTTAGAGGTATTTATAGAGAAAAACCTAACAACTTAAGCCTAAAAAATATGAAATATGAACTACAAATTGAAACTGCACATCTCCTATCCTTATTCAAACTTGATTTATCAAATCTTAGACATCTCTAATCTTGATTTTCAGCAGCAAACATAACATATTTCAGCACTCCCCCTTGCTGCTTTGCTGCGATTTTCATGTCTTGAAAAGCTCCTCCTTGATTGTAACTTCATTTTTATTTCTCATCACCCCGAAGCAAGGTGTAATTCGCTCTTGTTATTTGTTGTTGTTGTCATCGTCATCATTGTTGTGCTTGTGTATTGTTGTCGTTGACACTCTTGACATTTGTTGTTGTTGTCATCATTGTTGTAGTTATATTTGTTGTTGATGTTGACTTGTAGTTATGAGTTGTAATTGTGGTTGTATCATAGGTTGTAGTTGTTGTGGGTTGTTTTTGTAGTTGTAGGTTGTAGTTGTGTTGTTGAAGAACACTAGAATATATTCTTTTTTTTTTCTTCTTCATCATTGATGTGGTGTAGTTTACACTGTTTAGACCCTTTAAGATCAAAGAGTTCTGATACCATTTTGTTGGTTGTTTTTCTGGTAGAGGAGTGATGAAGAATGTGAGCATGAAAGTGTGTGTATGGTGTGAATATTGTTCATTTTATTTATTTATTATTAGAGGTATTTATAAAGAAAAACCAAACAACTTAAACCTAAAAAACATAAAATATGAACTACAAATTCAAATTTCACATCTCCTATCCTTATTCAAACTTGATTTATCAAACCTTAGACATCTCTAATTTTGATTTTCAGCAGCAAATATAGCATATTTCACCAGCAATAATTAGTATTTCGGATTTGCATCTGTATTTCTTCTCATAATGACAATTGAACAGTCATGCTGATGCAGAATCGAGGAACAGCGCAGAACTTCTGCTTTTGGAGTCCACATTAATTGAGTCAATTTAGTAGGTGATTCAACCCGTTAGCCCACCAGCACTATACTTCACCTCTGACAAGCAGAGGATAATATTTTCTAGGTCTCTCCAAAGATTTACAGAGTATAATATGTATCTTTTAATTAACTTGAAAATTTACTTATTAAATAAACTTGAAATGAGCTTCGCTTATCTATAAGTTAAACAAACTTTGAACGAGTTCGTGACAAATTAAAATAAAAGCTCGTACGTAGTTGAGCTCTAATCAAATTTTAAACTAACTTCTGACGAATCAAGTTCAATTCGATTAAACGAGACAAGCTTAACTATACTTTAGAGCTCGAGTCAAGTTTATGCTCTATATTGAATTTCCATATCAATTTTGTGACACATGTTATCAAATTTCCTTTATATCTTACATAATCTCAAAACTTCTTGTAAATAACCAAAATAGAAAAAAAAAACTTGGAAGCCAACCAAAAAAGTCAAAAAAGAACTCACAAAAATTATAATAAATTTTTTCTTATCGGTGAAATTATAATAAACTTAATGAACTTTTGAACCCTTTTCAAGGTTCCTTCCTGAAGCTGGAAGCCGAAAGCATCCTTCACCGACAAGACATTCCATTAGTGACCTGCCTTTACATGTTTCAGGTTTTTCTCACAGGCCCTGGGTACAGCATTTCCCTTGTATGCATTGCAGACATATGCCTTAAAATTTTCGTAATCCTGCACAAAAACAGTTTCTGCAGTGAGTGTTCGCGCGTGAATGATCAAATTAAGTTGAGATTGAGCAAGAGATTAGGGACTAACATTTCCTATCAGTTGATTGTTCACAACAACCCATGGCATAATCATACGAGGCGGACTAAGATGTCCGGTTTCATAACCATTTATAAAGTCAAGCTGCATATGAAAATTTTGCAATCATACTACGCGAAGAAAACATAAAAATTTTGAACTTGATACCTCTCAGTGCTGGACACGACTAGGCGCCATCAGGAATTGATCCAGAGTATATGATGTTATCAAATTATATTTCGAGCAAATGAAACTGACCTTTGTTCCATTTCCATTGCTGTAACAATTCAGAACTGGTTTTTCCGGCAATCCGAGCGAGTTAAAACAAGTTTGCCAGTTCTTGTGCCTTCCTTCAATGGCTAAGAATTCAATGCAGTAAACTAAAGCAAAATATTGGTTCTGCATATATAGTTACGAAGAAGTTCAAAAATCATAACGCATTGCTAGTATTAGCTGAAACAATGTGCAGAGCAGATAAATTCTGTAATCTGATCTAACATTTCACAGAATAATTTGGAGAAAAAAAGTGACCAAAAAGTGCTGCACATATTTTCACAACAATCAAATAACAGAAAACAAAAACTTATTGCACAAATTCATAATTATTCTGAAATTCTTCCCATATTTCAGGCCGTAATTATCTGATATCGTTTATTGTAATTAGTTAGGAAGATTAAAACAGTGAACAAACTAAATCAGGAAATCTTGTCATAGCGAATGCAGAGTTATAAAGAGCAACTTGCACTTTTTCTTTCTTCTCGGTCCGTGAGTCAACAACGCGAAACACTGATTTAAGAAAAGACAAAGCAAATTGGACCCATTTGTTTAATTAATGACTCATTATAGTATGTTGAAATTCTGTCCAGAAACCCCAGAATGAAGCTTCTTTTTCCAATGTGTCAGGTATGCAATTATAGTAAATATTTTAGTAAATCAAACACTTTGAAGTGAATGGTTTGCTTGGTAGTTCTACCATTGATCCTTACCAAGCTCAAAAACAATGAAAAATTCTAAAAAGAATCTTCATATAACTCTACTGTCAAAAATCATGCTGGTACCAGCTTGGTATTGCCTAATTTGAACCAAATCTTTTGTGAGAAAACTTTTAGATGCTAATTAATGAATGAAGATGGGAGTTGATGAACTTAAGTGGTAGTACAACAAATGAGCTTGTAGCTCATTGGTTCTAGAGTCCACTCCAGAACTAAGACTGGAGCGTTCAATTCTCAATGGGAGCAAATAAAATGACTTATCAAAAAAGTGATAGTACTGAAGTTGTATTCAATTAAAAAGCTCTGAAGTTGTGAGTTTGAATCCTAATTGAAGCAAACAAATGGAGAAAATAAAAAGACATGTAAAGAAAGAGGGTGGAGGATTATAGTGTAACCTGACAGACAATGGTATCGTTTGCTCTGTCAATGTGAGCATTTCCCCAAGGGGCCATCCTGAGATTGATGATGTTGATAAGATCATTGTTGAAGACAGACACTAAATTCTGCACAATGAAACTTGCACAAGGTGGACATAGAGCTTCATAGTAAACAGAGAGATTGACCCTCTGTGAATTCAAATCCAATTCAGAAGCAACATGTAATGGAGAAGAAATGAAGATCAATGCAAAGGCAATGATGAATGAGAGGTTCCAAGAAGCCATTTTACTCAGAGCAGAGTTAATAGATGCTTCCCCACATTGTATTCTGTTTTTCATATGCTCTGAACT
>CAODLS012639300.1:0-10904 GCA_948243855.1 Flueggea neowawraea
TAGGACAATTGCCTTATCTCAAAGAGCTTGATGTATCGTCAAACCAATTAAGCGGAGGAATCCCGCTTTCCGTGGAGGATTCACAGACTCTCAAGCAACTCAATCTTTCTTTCAATAAGTTCTCTGGAAATGTATCAAACAAGGGAGCATTTTCATGGCAAACAATAGACTCTTTCCGAGGCAATGCAGGCCTTTGTGGTACAATAAAGGGTATGAAACACTGCAGGAAGAAACATAATTTTCATTCACTTATATTGCCTGTCCTGCTGACATTGGTCACCACTCCATTATTATGCATATTTGCATACCTGCTCCGATCGAAGTTTAGATGTCAGCTGCAAGTTTTCGATCAGCAGGGGGTGTTGGAAGATGAAGAGAGAGAACCAAAAGAGCTAAAGTATCCGAAAATCTCTTATCAGCAACTTATTCAAGCCACTGGTGGATTCAGTCCTTCCAGCCTGATAGGTTCAGGACAGTTTGGTCATGTCTACCAGGGAGTTCTTCAGGACAATACAAGAATAGCTGTAAAGGTATTGGATTCCAAGTCCGCCGGAGAAATTTCTGGGAGCTTTAAACGAGAATGTCAGGTTCTGAAGAGGACTCGGCACAGAAACCTGATACGAATTATCACAATTTGCAGCAAACCGGACTTTAAGGCTCTTGTCCTTCCATTAATGTCAAATGGCAGCCTGGAAAGGCATCTATATCCGAGCCACGGATTGAGACCTGAATTGGATTTAGTTCAGTTGGTAAACATATTCAGTGATGTAGCTGAAGGAGTGTGCTATTTACATCACTACTCTCCTGTCAAAGTTGTGCATTGTGATCTCAAGCCAAGCAATATTCTTCTTGATGATAACATGACTGCTTTAGTAACCGATTTTGGAATTGCAAGGCTGGTTAAAACAGCTGATGATCACGACAATGCTTCAAGACACGATGATTCGGTCTCCTTTGCTTCAACAGATGGTTTGTTGTGTGGATCCATCGGTTACATAGCTCCCGGTATGTTCTTCTTTTCATTCAAAATAATTCACATAATAGTCTAGAATTCTTGGTTGTTCAGAGGTTTCTAACACATTGAAACTCTTGCAGAATACGGAATGGGGAAGCGTGCCTCAACGCAGGGAGATGTTTACAGTTTCGGAGTGCTACTTCTGGAAATTGTAACGGGAAGGCGTCCAACGAATGTTGTGTATCATCAAGGTTCAAGCTTGCATGAATTTGTGAAGAGTCACTATCCGGACAAGCTGGAGCCAATAATTGAAGAAGCAATGGATAAATATGCTCCATCAGCCATGCCTCCTTGTTATGACAGGATCTGGAGGGATGTAATCCTGGAATTAATCGAACTCGGTCTTATTTGCACACAAAACAATCCTGCAACAAGACCAACAATGTTGGATGTGTCCAATGAAATGGGAAGGCTCAAGCAGTATCTGTCTAACCCTTCCTTGCTGCTACTTGAGGAAGCATCTGCTAAAGCACTTGATTCCTGAGATTTTGGCTTTGCAATTTCAACCAAAAATACCAATATTTGTATTCATTTGTTTCATTAACTTCCACTCTTGTAGCAATTTTTCTGCATCAAAATGCTGATTGCTCAATTAGCAGAGTTAGTTTTCTGCATTAACTTTTATTTCCTACATTAATTGTTAAATCTTTACTTTTTCTGTAAAAGTGAGATGATAATTAGATCAATATTACAAAATATGATTTTCTTTGCACTGTCCGTTGACTCTTTCTTTTGATCCATAGTAGGAGTTGAACCCTCGACTCTTTAGCACTGAATATATTATTGCCCTATGAATGTTGTAAGCTGAAGAAATCTGTCATTTTCAGCTAGTTAGTCACATTTTTGGGACATAGCCAACCAAATCTAGCTGTTGATTTGTTTAAATTTTTTTAATAGATTGACTAGAAGATTGTGAGCTATGAATCATGGTTCAACTATGACACATTCATTGTACTTCAAACGTATCTAACCCTTTAATTAGTCTATTTCTCGCTTAAAAGATCAGCATTTAGTTTGTGGTTAGCAGCCTTAAGCTTTCTACAATGATGATAAATAAAAAGATGAACTCATTAAGGTCTTCACTTTTTACCTACCATTTCATATAAAATTGGCAAAAAAGCGTGCGTGGTAGGTTATAACTTAAAATAAGTCCTATTCTCACTTCATGCGGGAAGAAAAAGAAACTCTTCGTAAATAAAGTTCGCTAAAAATCAGCATATTACTCAATAGAGTAAAGTGGTTTCTGATTTGATATAATATTCTAATTTTTCTTTTCATTTAACTCTTATCAAGAGTTAAATTTTTGGCTCTTCAACTCTTAACGCTAAAACTGATTTCAGTGTAGGTAAACTTCGTTTGCGTAGATCGTGTTTAAGTTTTAATTAATTAATTAATTTTATATAAATAATCTAACATTTGTTCTGGTGTATTATACTAAAGAATCCTACAAATTTGAAGTATTTATGAGGTTATCTTTTTATTTATTTATGATGTTAACTTTGATTAGTACTTAATATTTTATTCTTTTTAATAACTTGCTATTAAAATAAAACTGAAGGAGCCTAGACCACAATGTGTGCCATTAAGTAGGTTAAATTGTCTCTGGTAGAGATAAGAAGCAGAGATTATAGAAAATAAAAAAAAAATCAACTCTGACACTGAAGTCAACTTCAGAGGCCATCAATTTGAACACTTAAGAATCTCCTGGAGACATAATTCATAGCTAAAACATACAAAAAATAAAATAAAAAAAGCCATAAATCCTAACTGATCATCAAAATGTGCTTGCCTGGTTGGAAAACACACAAGCCACCAATATCTGGTTTTTGTTAATCATAATTGGTGACTTGGCTAATCATGCTTCATACACCTACCATCCATGACCTTCCATCATTTTCTGGTTAAGAATTTGTGGATTATAATGTCATAAGTAGGCAATGTTATCTTTTATAGTATGACTTTCAGAAAACCAATGAATTTCCAGGGTCCTTCATTGCTGCCAATTTTTACATGACAACAGCTAGCAACTGAGCGTGCAGTTAGTTACTGCCATCACCTGGAAAGTTTGTGGAAAGTGATGTTAGTTCTTGCATTTCCATGAAAAAATAAAAAAATAAAAAACAAAACATAACATAACAAAACTTTCATGTTTCTGATGCTGTAGGGACTTAACATGCATCCTTTGTTTTGTCTAAGAAGGCATCAAGGTTGCTGATTATTTAGAACATTAATTAGTCTCTAAAAAATTGAAAACTGTTATTTGTACTAAAAATATGGTGTTGGTATTTGTTCGAATTGTAGATCGATAAATTGGATAGTTGTAATAGTAAAAAATGTTAAAGTGAGTGACACGTTTTTTTGAAAGCTGTAATATGCTAAATGTTGTTGAATATATAATATGCTAAAATAAATAAGCGAGATGAAATCTTTGTTAAAGTGTGTAATGTTGAGAACAATGAAGAAGAATGATTCAGTCTGTAGGGGCGATTTTGCAGTATGGACCACACCACTTCTGCAGTGCTTTAAGGCTTTTTTCAACTTAATGTGATAGTTCTGCAACTATTCTACATGTCAACTTTCTGCAATCCCATTAGCTTCCTCATTATTCTCTTCCTTTTTTTTTGCGTCTTTTCTCCAAAAACTCTTCAAAGATTGATTCTTTCACCGTCTTTTACTATTGCTCATGCATTTTTCTCACTGTTGAAAATTGATTTACATCAGCAAATTCCAGAAAGGAAAGCAGTTCTTTATTCAATTAGCTCATCAGAATAATTTCAGATTTTTCAGGAATTCCAAGTCTGTATATTCTAAATCTAAAATAGTTTCGGATTTTTAAGGGATTCTGAAAATCTGTAAAAATAAGTTCAGTTAGCAGCCATCAACTTATATTTGCTGCATAAAAATCTGAAATAGCAGTATATGGCAAACTTTTAAGGAATTTCATGAATGAACATTTACATGATTATGAGAAGAGTTTTCTGATGGTCATGATATATATTAGACCTTGAAATGGAATAAAATTAAAAAAGGGAGACATGTGAGATATTTGACTTCATAGCTTGAATTTTCTTTCTCAGGATTTTGTTGCTGCAGCACAGTTTTGATTTTGGTGTGACTCTATTGCTAATATGTTCTGGATTTATGAAGTAATTGCAGTGATGAATCTTTTTTTTTTTGGTTTTTCTTCCGAAATCCTACTCGTGATGATCTTGCCATAGCCAAATTGTTGGAAGAAAAATGCTAAGCAAGAGCATGATTGCCTAGTATGTGGTCTAGTTGATAAAGTTGTCTTAATGAAGATTACAATCTTAACCATTCCACAACAGAAAGTTACTCGACCAACATCTTTTCTTTATTGGTACGCCGGCAAAAGGCTACTGGTAGATCAAAACAAGTGAAAAAAATTTCTTATGACAAAAATATGCAGAAGGAAAAAGAATGAAACAGTTTCTGCACATCTGCGAATTTCCGACGCATAGTTATGTTTTCTGTCAGCCCCGGTCTTTACAGTTATTTATGATTTCTTAGACACAACACTGATAAATTTAATTGTACAGTGCAATTAAGTTGCAGAATTAGAACAAATTCGATCAAATAGACTCGGTTAGCTCTAACCAATCTCAAAAGATAATGCTGAGACCAACCCACTAACCATACAAGTAGCATATTTCTAATGAAAAGAGAAGGTGATTGTGACATTGTGCTCCATAAAAGTGACAACTAACAGAGCTACAAATGATAGAAAAGAAGTAATATTTGTGTGAATGTTCAATTGCCCCAGTCTCCGGGCTTACTCTTCAATATATAGAATATGTACAACAGATTGTGTGCCACAATTATAGCTACAGCAATTACATCCCTCAATTACAACAGAAACACTCATCTAAGAAAGGCAAGTATTTCAATATAGATTACAATTATAATATCAGTTGACATCCCCCCTCAAATTGATGCTGGTGAATTAAGCAGCAACAATTTGTTAACAAATAACCGATGACGAGCAGAAGGGAGGGCTTTTGTCAATATATCTGTAGTTTGTTGGTTTGTAGAAACATGAGAAAGAGTTATAACGCCATTGTCAAAAGCTTCGCGGATATAATGATAGTTGACCTCGATGTGTTTGGTACGTTCATGATAGGCAGGATTTGCTACAATCTGAATATCACTTGTGTTGTTAGCATGCAAAGGAGTAGGTATAGATTTGAGAATAACCCAACTCACCACGCAACCAAGTAATTTCAGAACATGTTGCAGACATGGCATGATATTCAACCCTTGTGGATGACTTAGAGACTCTTTCTTGTTTCTTACATTTCCAAGAAATCAAGGCATCACCCAAGTACACATACCATCTAGTAGTAGAACGTCTTGTATTAGGGCATGCAGCCCAATCAGAATCACTATAGGCACTAAGATTTAGTGGAGAACTAGTTGGAAAGAAAAGCCTGCGAGTAGGAATACCAAGAAGATAACGAATAATTCGTTTAACAGCTGCCATATGTAAATGGCATGGAGATGACATAAATTGACTCACCAAATTAACTGTAAAAGATATATCCGGTCGAGTAATAGTCAAGTAAACCGAATTCCCAACTAGACGTCGATATAGTATTGGATTTTGGAGGAGATCACCTTCATATTTTCTATATTTGACATTGACTTCCATAGGAGTATTAACAGGAGCAAAATTCTGTAAATCATCCAACTCAATGATGTCACAAAGATACTGATGTTGATTTACAAAGATTCCTTTGTTGTTTCTATGAAATTCAAGACCTAAAAAATAAGCAAGGGAGCCAAGGTCTTTCATGTGACAGGAAGCATGAAGAGAGTCTTTAAGTTGCTGAATTGTACCAATGTCAGTACCAATGATCACAATATCATCTACATAGACAAGTAAAGTAACAATTCCCATAGAAGTCTTTCGCCAAAACAGTGATGGATCATATTGGCTTTGCACAAAAGACAAATCAAGGAGAGTTTGCCGAAATTTGTCAAACTAAGTGCGAGGAGCTTGTTTCAGCCCGTATAATGAGCGCTTCAAGCGACAAACATCATGATCAGTAGTAGGTAAGCCCGAAGGAGGATGCATGTAAACAAATTTTTTAAGATCCCCATGAAGAAACGTGTTTTTTAAATCCATTTGATGAATGGGCCAATCTTGAGAAGCTGCAGTAGCCAAAATTGTACGAGCAATAGTCATCTTTGCAACTAGAGCAAATGTTTCCTCATAATCACCCCATATTCCTGGCAATTTTCAGGAGCCACCAGGCGAGCCTTACATCTATCAAATGACCCATCAAATTTAAATTTTACAGAGAATATCCATTTGCAGCCAATTGGAGTGATGGAAGATGGACATGATACAATATCCCAGGTATTATTAATTTGTAAGGCATCAAGTTCCTCTTGAACGACTTTTCGCCAACAATCATATTTCATAGCTTTTGAGTCAGATTTAGGAATAACAATAGAATAGATGGTGGCAGATAAAGATTTATGAGTTTCAAATTGCTCTGGAGAATAGCAATACCTGTCTAGAGGATTGGAGGTGCGAATAGACCTCCGCAATGGTGGCAGCTCTAATTCAGAAGCTGATGGAAGTGATTGCTCAGGAGGAGTGTGTGGCAATGCAGTGCCAGAAGCTGGTGGAAGAGTTGACTCTGGTTGAGGATCCTCAGAACATACCTCTTCTCTATTGCATCTTGTATATACAAAAGCATGCCTAAAACATGTGATAGGAGCCTGAGAACTAGATGTAGAGGGAGTGTCCTCATGTGAAAAAGCTGGAAGGACTGAGTGAGTAGAGAAATCAGTACTGGTAGTACAAGCAGAAAAAAATACTGTTGTTCAAAAGAAAATGACATTACAAGAGATACGAATTGGGCAAGTGGAGGGATCGAAGCACATAAAACCTTTTTAGTGAGGAGCATATCCTAGAAAAGCACATTTCACAGATTGGGGAGCGAGCTTATTCCATTCATGAGGAAAAAGGAAAACAAAACAAACACAATCAAATGGGTGTAAATGAGTATATGCAGGTTGTTGACCATGTAACAAAAAAATGTTGTTTGATGATTAAGAGTGGTAGAAGGGAGACGATTAATGAGATGAACGACAGTAGTCAAGGCTTCAACCCAAAATTGTGATGGAACTGAAGAATTGATAATTAAGGAACGCGCCATATCAAGAAGATGGCAATTTTTTTTCTTTCAGCCACCTCATTCTGTTGTGGTGTATAAGGACAAGTGCGCTGAGAAATAATCCCTTTATCTTGTAGAAATGCTTGGAATTGTTTTGACACGTATTCCCCTCCATAATCAAAACGAAAAATTTTGATGCTTTGAGAAAATTGATTTTCAATTAAAGCTAAATTTTTTGAAAAGCATCAAAAGCTTCAGATTTACGACGTAAAAAGTATATCCAAGTAAAGCGACTGTGATCGTCGATAAAAGTTACAAAGTACTTGTACTGAGCATGAGATATAGCTGGTGAAATTCCCCATACATCATTGTGTATTAAATCAAAACATGAATGAGTATCATGAGAAGGAAAAGGAAGGGTTCTGCTTTTAGCCATTTTGCAATTAGAACAATCAAAGATGACATCTTGAGAATAAACTTGAATTTTATTGCCTAACACCCCAGACTTTAACATGTATGAAAGAGTTCTATCATTTGGATGACCTAACTTAACATGCCATAGCTTGAAACCAGTCTTAATAGAAGTAGAAAGAAAAGAACACTAATAGGTAGGCTTGGTTGTTTTAGTAACTTGAAGAGGAAAGAGTCTGCCCGTTTTAGGTCCCTCCACTATTGTCTTTTCAGACACCAGCTCCTACACAATACAACCAGAGGGAGAGAAGACAACTTTACAATTATTTTCAATCATTTGCCCAACAGAAAGTATATTAGTAGATAATCCAGGAGCAACAAATGCATGTTTCAAAGATGGAGAGGAAGAAATATCACCAATTGCAGTGATAGGAATACGATTCCCATTAGCAGTCTCAATTTGCAAGTCTCCATCATATTTTTTGACATTAATAAGATTATCAACTGATGGAGTCAAGTGGTTTGAAGCAGCTGGATCAAAAAGCAAAATTTTGGAAAGAGATGTATTTTTACCAGTAAGACCCAAAGCAGAAAGAGTTGATATGATCATCTACTGAACATTCTCTTGAGTAATTGATGAGGCTGCTGATTGAGTAAAAGCACTTGCTGTTGGAGATTCTGGTACAATATTGACGGTAGAAGTGTGAAAAGCACGTGGATTACGATTCTGTGGACGCTTCCTGCATTCTGAAATAGCATGTCCCTTGATTTTGCATTAGTTGCAAAATTTTTGGGAACATTTATTTGCAATATGTCCAAATCCCTTGCAACTATAACATTGATTGTTGCTTATATTTCGTACTAGTTTTCCTTGAGCTGCATATGCAACATTAAGGACATTGGTGGAATTCTCTTGTTGTTCCAAAGTGACTTGTGTCAAGTGATGTTGCTCTTCCCTAAGAAGTTCATTCAAGCAAATATCCAAGAATGGAGGAGGAGTCTGCAGCAGCAAATTAGAATGCACATATTCAAATTTAGGTTTAAGTTTCATCAAGAATTGATCCTGCTGACTAGTTTGATGAAGTGTCTGAATAGCTTCTAAAAAAGCATATGGAATATAAGCATAAACAATATTAGTATATTCAGTCCATAAAGAGACAAAACTTGTGTAATAATCCTGAATCGACAGATTCCCTTGACTGTAATTGGAAATCTCATATTCCAGTTGAAAGCGTTGAGCCGAGCTGTTCTGATCATATACTTTCTTGAGATAATCCCACATAGCTTTGGTTGTCTGATAAGGTCGCAAATTGACAATAATGGAAGGGTCTATAGTATGCAATAAACAGCTCTTGACACGAGCATCATTGGCTACCCACTCAACAACTTTGGACGGATTTGCTGGCTTGCTATTCGTACCATCAATGAGGCCCAATAATTCTTTCCCTTGAACATAAATCTGAAATTGAAATTCCTAAGCAAAATAGTTCTTGCCAGTAAACTTTATGCAAGCAACATCTGATTTTTCCATGTAGGCAATTCTATTAAAACAGCAAAAGAAAAGGTCTAAGTAGCCTTCAACCAAGAAATACAAGAAGAAAACTCAATGAAGGAGATTAGCAAGAAACCCTGAAGGGCTCTAATACCATAACAGAGGTACAAATGATAGAAAAGATGTAATATTTGTGTGAATGCTCAATTGCCCCAGTCTCCGGGCTTACTCTTCAATAGATAGAATATGTACAACAGATTGTGTGCCACAATTATAGCTGCAACAATTACATCCCTCAATTACAGCAGAAACACTCATCTAAGAAAGGCAAGTATTTCACTATAGATTACAATTATAATATCAGTTGACCACATATTGAAAGCTGGCATTGACAAGGGGTCCTGGAATTGTCGACGAAGTAAGTAGAGACTGGTTGTTTAGAGCGGGTGCTGACAACTATAACCAATCTATTCGAACAGTTGGATGTCACCTTTTGCATCAGTGATCAATTCAATGGATTAAACGAAGAAGTACCTGGACTAGACTTTAACCATTATGAATTCCTCTTATTTTAATTGCTGCATTGTCACTAATTTTTGAATTGAAAACTTTGTTTGTGTTCCTTTACATTCACGACATCGTTTATAATATTTGCAATTTTATTTTGTTTTTTTTCTTTGCGAATAAACAATTTTTAACCGGTCTAAGTGGTTTGATCCTGTTTGCTGCTATACTTGAAATATATTCTATGAACATGTATTTATTTTGGTTGTTTGACACGCTATCAAACAAAAATCAACAAGTGATTGGCAAAAAGTGGATATTCAAAGTGAAGCCGAGCAGCAAGTGCAAAGCCAGATTGGTCACAAAGGGTTACTCTCAACAACCAAGTATTGACTTCTCTGAAACTTTTTCTCCTGTGGCCAGATTTGACACAATAAGATTATTGCTTGCTCTTTCCGCAAATAAAGGCTGGAAAGTTTATCATCTTGATGTTAAATAAACTATTCTCAACGGTGTTCTTAAGGAGAAGATTTATATTGAGCAACCAGAGAGTTTTATTATTGAAAATGCTGGTGACAAAGTTTATTTGTTGAGAAAGGCGTTGTACAGACTAAAGCAGGCTACTCGAGCCGGTATTCTAGAATTGATGGCCACTTGCTTAGCTTGGGATTTGAGAGAAGCATGAATGAAGCAACACTGTATGTGATGAAATAAGTGCTGAAGTTTTAATTGTTTCAATCTATGTTGATGATATTCTTGTTACTGGCAGCAACTTAAAATCAGTAAAAGAGTTTAGAGAACGAATGGAGAGCATATTTGAGATGAATGATTTGCGAGAGATGCATTACTGTCTAGGAGTTGAAGTGTCTCAAACTCCAAAAGGCATATCCATTTCTCAAAAGAAATATGCATCAGATTTGCTGGAGAAAATTTCTTTTTCTAATTGCAAAGCTGTTAGTACTCCATCAGTTCAAGGTCTAAAGCTCAAAGCAAATGACGGTTCAACATCTATTGATCCCTCAATTTTCAGAAGTTTGGTTGCTTCTTTGCTCTATTTGTCAATTACAAGGCCATATGTAATGTATGCAACCAGCATTTTGTCACGATATATGCACATGCCAACTGAAAATCATTTTAGAGCAGGAAAAAGGGTGTTGTGATATATCTAGGGAACAATTTCATATGGTATATTGTTCAAGAGGAGTTCATCTCTGAAATTACTTGGCTTTACTGATAGTGATTTGGCTGGTTCAATTGAAGATTCAAAAAGCACTTTAGGTTATTGTTTCACTCTTGGATCAGGAATTATATGTTCAACTTCCAAGAATCAAAGCTCTTT
>CAODLS012639301.1:0-11514 GCA_948243855.1 Flueggea neowawraea
TGTTGCAAAGAACTCCTCAGTCTTTCATTCTGCAATTATTTTGAAGAAAAAATATAAATACGTAAAGAAACTTCATTTTAAAAAAAGAAAATTAAACATGCACATGATGAGAATCAAGAATTAACGGATAAATACCTGTAACTGGAAAATGCAATCAAGCTCTTGTCTTTCAAGTTGAAGATGATAGTCCAAAGATTGAGAAAGAGCCATGGAGGGGATACTATCAAAAGTTGAAAAAGATGAAGATGATTCTGATGAGGAAGTACCTCTATTGCGAGGAAAACTGACGTTACTATGAAGATGGGAGCTTTGTTTTTGTTGGAGGAAGAGATTGTTGGGTTGCTGATCTTGGAGAGTGAAACAAAAATCAGGGTGAAACCCAGACGAAGAAACAGGATGGTTACTATTATGAACCACCCAATCCTGCAAACCACACATGGGGATGGAAGGGAGAGACAGAGTTTCTGGGTACACCTGTGCTTCAACAGCCATAATTAACTAATGGGTAGAAACTGAAAATGAGAGAAAAGAGAGAAAATTTATAACCAAACAACACCAAAACGTCTCCTTCTGTTCACATCTTTCATGGTCTGGCCATTAAATAAATGGATACGAGAGAAACAGAACGGATACAAAAAAAGAACAGGTTTAAAGGTGAAGAGTTTTCATGTTGTTATATCAGAAGAGATGCATGACCTTTACACATATACACGCTCCTTCTTTATGGCACGACCTTTGCCTTCTTTGTTGCTTTGGTTTCTGGTTTTAACTGAAAGAGACCATAATGAGGGAAACCCGTGGATATATATAAAGACTAGAAAACTGACAAAAAAGTAAAATTATTATCTAAACTTATTACATGTCTATAACATATTTTTATACCTACACTAAATTAATTAATATTTATTATATATATTAATAAGTTTATCAAATAATTTATTAAAAATTTATTAATACATGTATCAAAAATTAACTAACTTAGTGCACATACACCCAAACTAAGTAAGTATTTTCCGACAAAAAAATATGTTTTAGAAGAATGTAATAATAATAGACTTAACTAAAGGAGGGGTTTATGGATAACATTTGTTTGTATCGACGTAATTAAGGAACTAAAAATGGGAAACCAAAGAATGGAGAGAGAGATGAGAGAGAGGGAGGTTTGGTTTTTGTTTGTCTGTCAAATCTCAAAAAAGAGGTTCAAACCCAACAAAAGAGCATTAATGAGAGAGAAGTGCCAAACGACGACGTACACATGCACATATTGTGTGAAACAGAGAGGCAGAAGCAACGTATCAGAGTGGAATGAGACGCGAACGAGTCAGACGTTATAGGGAGCGGAATCAGAGAGATTGAGGAGATTGTCAGTTCGGTCATTGGGAATTGCTTAACTCTCCTGTTTTCTCTCTTGGATTTTTATACACTTCAACTCCCCATTTGGACGTCTGTTGGTTTTAAATTCATCGATCACGGATCACCAACATTTTGTGCAGACAACAATGAATTATTCTTCAAGCAATCCAAAAACAAACAAAAAGTTAGGACCTCCGAAATTCTACAATTCAAAACTTTAATCTTTGCTGCAATTTCAAATTTAATCACTCCTCGACTCATTTTCATGGTAATCAATAGCCTGCATTAACTCTCACTATAAATTGAATTTTCGATGCTTTAGTACTAAAGACAATGGGAATATTATTACCAGAATACAAATCTATTTACCTTATGCTAGACTAATGGTTAAGTACGGCCTCAAAACACACATTTCTAACGTGTTCGATTTTCTGAAATTACAGATCACGAAAGTTCATCCTTAAGATTAAAGAACAACAATTGCATGCATGATGCAGCAGAGTTGATTCGGTAAAAAATGGGCTTCCACACGCATAATTTTGCAGGCCAGTTGTTTTTGTTCAGCCTTAAATGTTGTGGGCTTTTCAAGGTCAAGAACAAACAACAAATGTTGTGGGCTTTTCAAGGTCAAGACAGACGCTCGTTCGCCCACCCCTACTGACTCGTGCTGCAATGCCCATGGACATGAGAAAAAAGGCAAGGAAAAAAATAACAGATATCAACCTAATTATATAGTAAGCTCAAAATATACTCTCTCTCTTGACAGCAGTTTTCGTCCGCAGTTTATTGAACTCATTTTAATAAACGTCTAAGAACAATTCAATACACACAGAGTTGGAATCAGATTGCAGTCTAAAGACGACTCGAGAAAACCAATTCTGAACTTTCTGGTCTCATGTGTTCACCCTCATAGGCTGTCCCACTGCATTCTCCATCCGGGAGTACCAATCGCCAATGCGTGTATGCTCCACCATATCTTTCCCAGACTTCAGGTACCGAATCGGTCTCAGAACGCCAAAAACAGCAAGATCAGCTAAATTTGGTTTGGAGCCACCTGTTAAGACAACACAAGTGAGAAATACACTCGGCAGTGCAGAACAAACCCAAATCTTTTATCCCATCAAAATTAACAGATGCAAACCCAGAAATTCACGGCCTTTTAAGGCATCCACCCATGTTTCTGCAGCACCGTACAAGGCTGCACGCTCGTCAGTGATGTTGTGTTTCTTCTTCAGTTTCTTTGATACAAAGTACATTGCTGCAGCTCCAGCATACTTGGCCACCAATCTCTCCGTAAAGCTGAAATTGCCTACATATTTTAGATGTTTGATGACAATTAAGACAAATGAAAGTGGCATTCAAACAAACGAAAACCTTGCAGTACAGCGATAATATAGGTGAACAAAACAGTTCCAGGACTGAATACTGCTAACAAACCTAAAAAATACTACTAACAAACATAAAATCAACACATTGACCACAAAATGGACATTTCAAGAAATATGCATGACCACATGAACTCAAGTGATCAAGGCAAGGATTTAGTCTGTTATCTTACCATGAGTAGTGATGTAGTCAAAAGACTCAAGTGCCTCAGAAGCAGAGAGATATATGTTTGGCGACAAAACATGCACCAAATGATTATCAACCCACCTATGTCATCAATGGTTGCATTATCAGTTCAGGATCATTAACTTAAAAGGATCAATGGTTGCATTAAATTTATGCTGGATATTGACAGTGGGGAGATTACTGGTCTACTTGAAAGGAGATAATTAGAAACAAAATTGCCTCAAATTTAAATACATACAATAAGGTCATTACCCAAGCCACTTCTTTTCTTCATCACCCTCAGGGATAGATTTGTCTGGATAAATCCTTTGGTACAACTTATTAATTATTTCTGCAAACAGGTAAAACATAAATTTGCAAAAGTAATCAAAAAGCTAAAACAAAAATTGCCAACATAAGAAGTCACGGCAAAAACAAAACATCAGGGAAATGGCTGTGAACCTGAAGAATCAACCATGTTTTCTCCATCAACTGTCAGTATAGGCACCTTCTTGTAATCAGACCGCTTGATCTCCTTCTTATTTATGGGGTTAACTTCCACAACTTTGTATGGGATATTATAATAATCTAAGAATGCTGACAACATAGAAACAAGCAAATCAATAAAAAGTAGATTACACAAAGAGATAAGTACCAATAACTTCAGCTTAGACCATGGTGAACCCAAATCTGCACACATCTAAAAATGATGAAATCTAGCAGAAACTAACGAATGGAAAGAAGAAACGAGAATTAACTAAAGAAAAATGCATTGAAAAAATTCTCTCCTTAAAGACCATGATATCACAAGGAAACGCAGAAAGCATATAAATTTCCAAACAAAATGTTATCTTGATTACCAGCTCATAAAATATGAATTTGTTTTAAGTGTCTCTGATCAAAGGAATTCAACTTTTCACTGTTCATTACATAAAAATCCCCAATTTTCTAAATTATGAATATGAAATTTTAAACTTTTCACTTTTCAACATCGAACAACTCACTTGATCATCCTACTTCGATTCAATAACAGAAAAAAGTAATACAAATCAATTGAGTGTAAAAATGTTACCTTTAACCTTGTTGCAGAAAGGGCAAGCTTCATACTGGTAAAGAACAACATCCTTGGGCGCAAACTTATCGTTCTGAGGCGTCTCCTTAGCGTGAGCCTCCGGCGCCAGGGACGAGGTTGCGACAGAGAACAACATGGTCCCAGCGAAACCGCGAGTTACCGAGGGTGTCGGTAAAGCAAATCGATCGGTGATTTCATATGAGAAATTCTGAGGCTTCGAAATTGAATTTGAGCTCATCATTGCAGCTTGAACGAGCCGGTGTTTAGGGGCGATGGTGTTCCCACCGGCGAGGCCTCGGCTGAGAGTAGCAATTCCGGTGATTCGTCTCATTTTTTTGAGGAAAATGTTTCACTGCATCTCTCTCTCTCTCTGGAAGGTTTCGAAATAGTAAATGAAGACTTTTGGTTCGATTTAAACCTTGCAAGTTGCACGATGCATCGAGGCAGCGAGGGTTTTAGCGCATGGTAGTGAGGGTTATAGGGCAATCTTGTAGTAACTGCCAACTTGAGGGGCACTATTGTAAAATATTCCTCATTTCTAAAAGAGCCATTTTATGTCTTTAATACAGAATATTTTTTAATTTCAAAAGATATAAAACATTTTTTATCCCATATTTTCCAGAAAAAAATAATTTTATAACAAGTGAATTTAAGCCCAAACAGATGAATTCAGAAAAGAAAAAGAGAATTTTAGGCGTTCTGTGCTGAAAAAATTATATACATTAATATTAATACGATAGAAAAGGAAATTATTTGTTCCTTAAAATTGGCTACCACTAGTCTGTTTCCTTTGAATGTGAAAATGAAAGGAAAAAATCAGGTGCAACCGGAAGTATAGATTAACTTCTAGAAAGGTTGCCACGTGGATCCGTGTGGCCTTTTTAGATAGGAAGCTAGCTGGCGAGTGTGATGTAACAAGTTGATGGAGGCGGAAGGCGAATTTACAGTTCAGCCCATCCATAACGAAATAAGAAGTGTCAGCAGTACTAAAATGTAAAACAAAAACTAATTAGGATGGGGATATTATCGGTAAGTCAAAGAATCACCGACTCAATAGGTCGGTCTATGCCCACATACTCGTCTATAAATACCAATCGGTCCCACTTTCTCTCTCATTAAAAACCTGTCTTGAAAACCCTAGAGCTAGGTTTTAGCCTTCGCAGCCGAAGTAACCCGCTGCAGCCGAGTTAAAACCTAATCTGATATATTAAAAACTAGATCTTCTAGGGGTTTTGAAGTAAACAGGAAGATCCCGTTAAGTTGATTAGAGCAATGTCACGGTGCTTTCCTTACCCGCCTCCTGGGTTTGTGAGGAATGGAGCGCGCGGTGAAGCCGTGATCGTGTCCATTAAGGTTCGTTGAGCAAGTTTGGTTTTGGGTTCATGCTCAACTTATTCTTTTTTCGTTTCAGAGATTGATTCATTGTTTCTAAGTATATCATGTGGTTTAAAAGTTGCACCATGTTAAATATTGGGGTTTTTTCTTGAAAAAACTAGCATAGAAGTTGGTTTCTGTAATTATTTGTAATAGAGTAACTGTACCGTGTAAAAGTTGTACCATGTTAAATCTTGGGGTTTTTTTCTTGAAAATACTAACATAGATGTTGGTTTCTGTAGTTATATGCAACAGAGTAAGTGTATCATGTGGCTTAAAAGCTGTACCATGTTAAATCGGGGGACTTTTTTTTCTTGAAAACCTAACATAGGTGTTGGTTTCGTTCTAGATCAGCTGACTTTTATTGCATGACATATAAATTTAATGAAATCACTCGATGTTCAACAAATAATCTAGTGGCCCAATTTCTAAGTTGGTCGACTCAAAAATTGCCCGGTTTGTACCAGAGTGCTGTATTCATGTTGTGCAGCACTGTCGGTTTATTGGTGGTGTGAGAAACAAAATTTTGCGCGTAGATTTTATTGGAATTTGTAAGTATTGTTTGTAAGCTGTTTCCAAGAAATTGTTTCTTGAAATTAAAAGATCTGATTTGTTGTGTGGTTGCCCATTACCGATTGGTGTGGTCGGTATTGTTTAGTTTTCCTGGAATGGGTTGTGATGAGATATTGTCATTAATGATGTTGGAACAATTTTTTGAATTTATGGGGTTCGGAACATGAAGCATGGTCACTGTGCCATTTATTTTCCCTCGCTGTCTATTCTAAAATAGTTAATTTTGGTGCCTAAAGCATCGGAGAGATAGTACAAAGTTTGTTCCAGAGCAACGTAACTCTAAAGGGAAGAAGAGGGAGGAGAAGAAGATGGAGGGAAGGAAATATGGGAAAGAAAAGGAGGAAAAAACTCGATACATTGGGGATCAGTTTGAACAAGTGAAGGAAACTGGAAAGAGAAAATGGGTGGGACATGAAAGAGAGGAGGATACAGAAAAAAGTGACCTTACTGAGGACCATGGTCAGCCAGTTCGGGTTTGTTATATGTCTGTTGGTACTCGGGGCATTGATGATAAGAAAGGAGATGAGGCGGCATCTAGTGTTCCCAAAAGTGAGTTCATATATAATTTTTTGTTTAATGGATTCTGTTTGCTGTGTTATGTTTGCTCAACAGTTGAATTTGGTTATATTGAATCAGGAAACATTATTCGGATTCGGCTGCCATTGCAAAAGCGAAAAGAGCCTGAAGTGACTGTCAGTGGAAACCAGTCTGCGAATGCGGTTTCCACGCCTCAGCCTGTTTCAGCAGTAGAGAAGGCACCTTTTAAATTGGAATTAGAAAGGAATTCTCTTGGTGCGAATGTGGGATCTTCATCACAGCCTTCGTCGCATAAAAGTAAGAAACATAAGCTAGAGTCGAAGTATGAATCATTATTCAAAGACTGGGTTCCACCGGCACTTCAGTTTCAAATGTACGACCATGAGGATTGGCTATTTGCAACGAAAAAGCAAGCAACGAATGATTTTGAAAGACCTGAAGTTTGCAACAACGACATCTTTGAGAGGAGCTCTTCTTTGTGGCCTACCGCTCATTTTTTGCCGGAGGTCAACATTTACTCGTTACCGTACACTGTTCCATTCTGATTAGAATGGAGATTTTTAAGTGGCTCTGCTCGTTTTTGTGAGGTGCGCGCGAGTTACCTGCGATGTTTGATAGGATCGCCAACATGTACAGAAAAAAAAAATTATGCAACATTCCAGACAAGTTAATGAGATGTTGATTTTTCTCATCTTATTGGTTTCTTAATTACAGAACGAATGGATGCCGACATTTAAGAATGGTGATTAATCCAGCTCTTCTTTTAAGTAATCCTGCAATTTAAGGTGGTGTTGCTGTGAATGATTCAGCGATATTGCATTCTCTGTATCACCTTGTGAGCCCAGGAGCAAAGAACCTAACATTGGTTGGCAACCGTATAGGGGGGAGTGTTCGTCAATATGCCTCTGATCATTCTCTTTCAAATCAATGATGTAAGAATCGATCCACTTCCTTTCGTCTTCCTCTCCCTTCAACAGCTTCAATACCTGGTTCAGGCACAATCAGATAATTGTTAAATTAAGCCTAGAAGTAATGAAAAAGAAACCGGACACTGAACATGTCGCAGACTGCTCTATTGTTGTGGCTTAACAACCTTGTTTGCCGAGAGAATGCTTATGAATTCTAGCTAAAAGCAAATTTTAACTTTTCAGTTCTCTTCGTTAATCTTCATTTGTTAATAATAATGTATCTCGGTTGGAGGAGTTAAAAAAAATGTTGGGTAAGTATGAAGTTCCAATCATTAATACCTGACTCATTTTTGGGCGTAATCTAGCTTTATGTTTGATGCAGAGTGTGGCAGCTAGAACCATTTTATGCATCTGGGCAATGTTCAATTTTCCTTTTATCCTCGAATCTACCAACGCTTCTAGGTTGCCATTTTCTAGCAAACGTATTGCCTGAATCAGAACGAGTTTGGTTATTCTTCCACATCAGACAAACTTTTTTTGTGAGTTATGGAGATACGAATTCTTACCCACTGGACTAAGCTCTGTTTTCTTTTGCAAGCATTGGAACTAATTGGTTTCTTTCCTGCTAGTAATTCAAGGAGAACTACGCCATAGGAGTAAATATCAATTTTGTCACTGACCACACCGTGCATGAAATACTCTGGAGCTATGTATCCAAAAGTTCCAACAGGATCACTGTCCGTAATATAGGTTGAATTCTCAGGTCCCCATATGGCAAACCCAAAATCGGATAGCTGCAAAATTTAGAGCAAACCAGGATTCCTGAAACAAAGCCTATTTTGGATTCTCATTTACTAAGATGTTGCCAGTTCAAGAATTTTACATTATAAAGATTGGCCGAAGGTAGAATCAGTAGTACCTGAGGTTGATAGTCCTTTGACAGCAGAATGTTGGAAGATTTCACATCTCTGTGAATGACTGGCTGAGTATCTTTGTTGTGCAGGTAGTCTAGAGCTTCTGCAATTGCAACGGCTACTTTGAACCTCGCTTTCCATGGCAAAATTGATTTCCGATTCTGTCCTGTTTCAAGATTAACATATAGCTGTGAGGTAAGTATGTTGGTCACTCAATCTCCTCACGAACAACGCTGATAACCGCCAGGACTTACCATGCAAATTTTCCTCCAAACTCCCACCACTCTGAAAATCATAGACCAAAATTAGGCACTCGTCTTCCTTGCAAACACCAATTAGAGGTGTAATGTGTTTATGTTGTACTGATGACATGATATCAACTTCCAAGGAGAAGTCGTTCCAAGCTTCATTATATTGTTTTAAAACCTTCACTGCAACTGCCTTGCCGCAGGGGAGTTGCCCTTTGTAAACATTGCTACAGCCTCCCTCCCCAATCAAGTTTACTGCAATAAGAAAAATTTGTTCAGAATCAGAATATATATAACATGATGGACAAGAATCATAATTTCTTGCTCTATGTAATTACGTGCATAAAAGCAAATTGGTGTTCAGCAAATGATAGCCAGACCTGCTGAGAACTGATTAGCCGCTAACTTGAGCTCCTCATAAGTGAACATATTGCAGTCACAGGAGTTCAATTTGATGACAAGCTCCAGCTTCTTCTGCAGCGTTTCTGAGGATACTAACCAAGCTTTACAATGCTTATCTTCCAGAAAACAGGTATTTTCCACCAAGGAACTTTCAGCTGCCTTGCTGTCCGAATCAGTTTGTAGTTTCGTTTCTTCGGTTGATTGATCAAAAGAAGATATGTCTTCAGCCTCAGATTCTTCCATAGAATCTGAACTTGCAGGATTCTTTATGCGGAGAAGAGGACAACCAGGTCTTGATTTTGGGGAGTCTTCTGTTAATGAACTTGATACTTCCTGCACAATGCTGGATTCTTCTTTGCTATTGCAGCTGCCATCAATGGGGCTGTCTTGAAAATTATGGTTCACCTGAGAATCCATTCTCTCTGTTTTGCAATCGTCAACAACAGAATCAACGTCTGTAGTATCAGAAGAAATGTTTGCTCCACTGGAGTTTGCATCCACTTGATTGTGAGAAATAAGTTGAGAAACTCGACAAGGCAGACCTGAAATCCATTCAATTACAGACCTATTTCTAGCTTTTCGTGCTTTCAGAGCTTCTTCACTTGGAGGAATCCTCTTCCGGAGGAGGGGCCAGCCGAAATTTGATTCTGGAAGCTCTCTTTGAATTATGGAAATTGATCTGAAAGGAATTTTTGTCGACCGACCATTATTCTCCAGGCTATTACTGTCATTGCTTGAAACTTCTCCCAAGCCTCGGATTGCACTGGATTTGTCTTCGCTATAATCAGGTACCTCAGCTTCTCCTATACTATCATGCCATCCACCATAATTAAACTCAGGCCATGAATTCAATTTGCTGCCTGCAAAATTGGAGGAATTAAAAACATTCATTATAATTGGAGAATTCGCCAGGTTTGAACATGTTTGCGACTCAAACCTTCTATCTGCTGGGTAGAATGCCTTCTTTTTATCAAAGTGTTTCCCTTCCGAGCAGACATATGCATGAAATATGCAGATGATTCACCGAAATTCTTAGCTACTGAAAGCTGGAACTGCTGACAGGTATATTGTGCCAGTTAGGAAAAAATTTACAAACAAGAATATGGATTTCTGTTGAGATTTCTAGTTCAACTTACCAGAGGATACTTTCTGAATTTCCTTCTACAAGTACTGGCAGGAATGCTTTATTGCTTGTTTCGCTGCTTTCTGAGCAGAATATCTTGAAATTGAACCCTTAAGACCAACCTGTATCAGAAGCATATTCAGAACTTAACTTCCTTCCATTTGAAACCATAAAAGCGCAAATGTAAACAGAATTGTTGAGCATGTTACGAGGAGAAAAACAGACCTTCTTCATCAAACAAATGCAACATTTCAGATGATCTCTTGTTATTGAGGGGTTGTGGAGAGCATAGTCTGAGGAAAATATATATACTTCACTAACAAAGAAACTTGGTTGTCCAAAATTTTAACGAATCTGACTTAAAAGGAAAAAGGAAATTGACACATGCTACACAGACCTGGTTTTGCTAGCTTTGCAAGCTTTTGAAGTTCATAATTGAGAGGTACTGTATAACACCTGCACACCTGTTTCTTTTTCTTCCCTTGACTAGTCATTTCCATTCAACAAACTCCCAGCTCCACTGTTATATTAATGACTATCATTAGCAAAAGCCGCCATTATCATAATCATCATTATCATATTTAAGAACAGAAGCCGCCTTTTCGATTTTATTACGGTATCAAGAAGCCAAGCTAAAAATGTACTTACAACTAGCCAACAAAACTAGGAACCTTCTTGGTAACTTTACGTCAACACCAGTTTGGTATTTTAATAGCACGAGAAAATTACTAGCAATATTGGTAATAAAAGAGGGGCTAAACCAACGTGTTTAAATTAACAAGCTTGAGTAAAATATCAGACTAGGTAGATAAACATGGAACTTAGCCCTTACATTTTGAAAGTTTGAACCTAATAAATTTGTATTTATGCGCTTTTTTTTTTAAAAACCTAAACAGCTAAAACTAAAACTCCACCAACCGTACTGTATGATATGGATTTCCTGCCAAACTCATTGAGAATCAGAGCTGACCATTACGGCCGCAAGCAACGTCTTTTTTTAATTGCAAGTCAAAGCTTCGCATTTTGACCCATGTTTTTGTTGCAAGTTTGAACATTATAATCCAGTACGTTTTGTAGACGACAGGTTTCATTGAGTAATGAAACGACTGGTCGTTTCAAAATCACTGATTGGGAATGCAGAGGACAAGGAATTTGGAGGAATGACTGATCGTTTCGGCGAGACAAGAAAGAAGGCGGCGGTACTGGAATTTACGTTTACATCCCTGAGTGAGTAGCTGGCAATTCCAGTGGCACAGGTGCGTCGGAAAGTCTCACCCGAAGCGCATCATGGCGAGGACTTGATGCGGTGTGTGAACAAGTGATCTACTCATCAGCTAAGTTTTGGAAACAAAGAAGAAAAATGATCTTAGACGGAGTAGAAGACGAAGAGAAATGGCTAGCAGAAGGAATTGCTGGAATTCAACACAACGCCTTTTACATGCGTCGCGCTTTGGTCTCT
>CAODLS012639757.1:0-13398 GCA_948243855.1 Flueggea neowawraea
ATAAATTTCAAAACAAAAAACCAACCTTATCTTTTTCTAGTTGTTGTTTGAGGGTGTATTGAGGACCAACCTCAATCTTCCTGTCTTCATCATCATCTTCTTCCTCTGTTGCATAAATGGAACTCTCACTCATCTGTCTACTTATCCCACCAGTTTTAGATTCACCACCATCTTCTTCATTCAAAACTGTTTTTGTTTCAGCTTTTGTCTCCGAAACCTCCTCTTTGCTCTCCTCGTCAAAACCCATTTTTGTTATAGCCCTTGAATCCACACCAACCACCAAGGACATCAACACCTCATTAAACACCCCAAAAACAGACACTCTCTGCTTTTGTTTATTTTTTTACTATTTAATATCTCAGTTAAAAATAGAAGAAGAAGGAAGAAAATCAAAGAGGGAACAAAATGAAACCGAAAGCTCCCACAAACAAAACAACACGAAGAAGAACCAAAACAAACCCAAAAACCAAATAAGAAAATTAGAGAGAGAGAGACCAAATTGTGATTAAAAAATGAATGAGAAACTGAGAGAATCTGAGAAAGGTGAATAGAAGACAAAATGAAGAAAACCCAGAAAAGGATAAAGATTGAAGGAAGGGAAGAGGGTTAATTTGAAAAAGAAATGGACAACGTTGGGTTTGTTATGAAAAGTTGAAACAGAGAGAAAAAGAGGAAAGGGTCATGTGGTGATCCGAAATAATTGTTGCAGAGAGAGAGAGAGAATGAAAAGTGGGAGAGATCGTGAGGTCCACTCCTCCACCGCCAAGGCCAGGATTCCAGGGAAGAAGAGGAAGAGAAGAGGCCGAGGATGAGGGAGGTAGTTTCAAATTTTTGATATTTGTGTTTCGTTTATTTGTTTTAAGACAAAGAATAAGACAACCTTCGAGTTTGTTTGTGCATAGAATACAAATAGATTAAGATAAGCACAAAAGCTGCTCAAATTCACGTCGTTATCATTTCTCTAACCAACTCTTACTACTACTTCTTATTGGCTACTATTTCAACGAGGATTCACAAGATTACTTAATGAGAACTCTTTTTTACAGTTATTAGACGAGAGAAAATAAATCTCAATTATTTAATATTTTAATGTTAAGAATATAATAGTGAGAGCATGTAATAATTTTTGGAGAATAAATTAAGCAATTAGTCTCACAATTTAAGTTACTTAGCCTCATAATTTAAGTTACTAATTGATAGATTAAGTAACAATCTCATATTTTATTTGTTGACTCATTAATTTGGTTAGGTAAATTAAATTAATGACATTAAATTTTAAAAACCCAGTGACTTAATTATCGATGAGCGGTAATTTAATTTGGCCAACGGTGACTGAATTTGTTTTGGTCACTTAATGTGAGACCCAGTGACTTAATTTGAGGTCTGGTGATTTAATTTCATCTTTCATAGAGTGACTTAATTATTGATGAGCGGTGATTTAATTTGGCGCACAATGATTTAATTTGTTTTGGTCACTTAATGTGAGATCCAATAACTTAATTTGATGTCTAGTGACTTAATTTCAGCTTCCACAGAGTCACTTAATTATTGATAAGCGGTGACTTAATTTGGCGCACTGTGACTTAATTTGTTTTGGTAACTTAATGTGAAATCCAATAATTTAATTTGAGGTCTAGTGACTTAATTTTAGCTTCCACAAAGTGATTTAATTATTGATGAGTAGTGACTTAATTTAGCGTACGGTGACTTAATGTGTTTCGATCACTTAATCTATGACTCAGTGACTTAATTTTAGTTGTAGTGAATTAATTTCAACTTTTAAGGATTGACTTAATTATCGATGAGTAGTGACTTAATTGGATGCACAGTGACTTAATTTTTTTTGTCATTTAATGTGAGACCTAGTGACTTAATTTCAGCTTTTATAGAGTGACTTAATTATTGATAAGCGGTGACTTAATTTGGCGTACGGTAACTTAATTTGCTTTGGTCACGTAATGTGAGACTCAGTGACTTAATTTGAGTTATAATGACTTAATTTCAGCTTTCATAGAGTGACTTGATTATTGATGAGCAGTGACTTAATTTGGCGCACGGTGACTTAATTTGTTTTGGTCACTTAATGTGAGACCCAGTGACTTAATTTGAGGTCTAGTGACTTAATTTTAACTTTTACAGGTTGACTTAATTATCAATGATTAGTGACTTAATTTGACGCAGAATGACTTAATTTGTTTCGGTCACTTAATCTATGACTAAGTGACATAATTTTAATCGTAGTGACAATTTCAACTTTTCATGGTTGACTTATTATCGATGAGTAGTGACTTAATTGGACGCACAATGACTTAATTTGTTTTGGTCACTTGATACCAAGTGACTTAATTTTAGGTGTAATGACTTAATTTGAACTTTTATGGGTTAACTTAATTATCGATCAGTAGTGACTTAATTTGGCGAACGGTAGCTTAATGTTTTTTTGTCACTTAATCTAAGACCTAATAACTTAATTTGAGGTATAGTGACTTAATTTTAACTTTTTGGGTGCACTATCGATGAATAGTGACTGAATTTGACACATGGTGACAATTTTCGTTGGTCACTTAATTTTTGTTGATGTGTTGCTTAATTTTGTGCATTCTTAATTAATTATATGTAACAAAAGATGTTATAGTTTATTTATATATTTGATCGATGTATTTGTACACATTTGAATACTTATGAACACCTTTATATACATATGAACAATAATTTGGTATCTACCTAATTGAACCACCTATTGTGTGCTATAAATTGTCTAATTACTTTTATGAGTAACACGTCCATTTAGTGAAAATTCGAAAATTATCTTATAAATATGATAACATATCTTAATTACTTATTTATTCATGAATACTCCAAATTACCTTCTTGAAGTAACTATTAATAATTTTTCACCATTTAATAATATAATTTTCTAAAATTTGTTTATTCATGAATACTCCAAATTATCTCTAACATTTACTTGTTCATTTGTTAACTCATTTAAAAATGAATCAAAATTGAAATAAATAAAATGGCCATTTAGTGGCAATTCGATAATAATTTAGATTTGCTTTTACAAATTGAAATAAAATGCAAATTAATTAAGACAAATTTTTAATCTTAGTAAGATAAAACATTAAAAAATGTAACCATTTAATAATAAAATTATATGAAATTTGTTCATTCATCAATACTCTAAATTGTCTCTAACAATTATGAATCAAAATTGAAAATTGACCATTTAACCAAAAACAAGGAGATTCTACAAATAATATGAATTCAATGTATAAAATCAATACATAAAAGTACACAATAGCAAACCGATCAATATTTAAATAGACTCTCAAAAGCCCTCTGCTCGCTAATACGCACACAAACTAAGAAGCAGATAACAAACAAGCAAACAAAATATCAGCAGAACCCAAAAACGCAAAAGCACAGCAAGTAGAAAAATCGAGAAAGTAGAAGCAAAGCAAGACACCTCTAAATTGACCCCAACATGAAGCCCCTCCATTTCCTTTCTGAACTTGATAAACAACTCAGATGGCATCAAAGAATACAAGAACCCAACATTTTTCCCTTGGAACCAATAAAATTATTAATCTTATGCGTAGTACTTTGATGAAACACAAAAATGAACCAACCAAGGACCCCAAAACCGCAAAAATAGCCAGGAATCGGAACCTATAAATAACCTACAAGTTCATCAAAGAATCAAACAAGTTATTTGACACGAAAACTAAAAACTTTGGCACAAGAAGCATCATAATCAAAGAACACAACCTTCTAAATATTAGCCTCCACGGCCTCCAGCCTCTCTATCTTTGCTCTGCATCCTCTTCAGCTGTCACATTCTCGACCAACAGCGCAATTTCGGCCAATTTCTTTGCAAATTGTCTCAACAAAATCTCATGTTTTAACCAAAAAATATATCTACTCAGCAAAATTTTCAAAAACTTAAAAAAAAAAAAGAGAAAAAAGGAGGGAGAAAGTGAGGGAGAGAAGGAGAACCTGGTAGATCTCACGGTCGGCATTACCTTAGCAAGCAAGATCTGTCATTCCATGTGAAGAAACTACAAAAACGCCACCTCCCTCTCCGATCGCTAGCTGGAGATCCGTTCATTTTAACACCATCTACTTCTCTCTATCTTAGTCAAACGACCTCTCTCCTTACTCTCTCTTTAGACGGAGATAGACTGGGCCGCGAGAGAGAGAACGGGGCGACAGAGACAAAGAGGCGCGAGGGAGAGACAGACCGACAGGAGAAGATTGAAGTCATCGTCAACGGAATAAAGTGGTGGGAGGGAGAGAAAGACCGACCGGAGAAGAATGAAGTCGTCTCGAGAGAGCGAGATGGGAGAAGGATGAAGTCGTCGAATTATTCTGTGCTCCAACATTATTATTCCTACGATTATAATATTTAGTGGCTGAGATTAATTGTGTTTCATGCAACGATAACAATAAAAAATCCTTAATAAGGACTCTATTTTGAAGTCTCATTTTAATATCAGTCTTATTATCATTTGAATTCAGTAATACATTGAATCATAACAGTTTTTTTTAATTCAATATACGTAATATTGATTTACGTGTATTGAGTGATAAATAATAAATATAAAATAATAATTATATAATAAAAAATAAAGATTAATATGTCTTTTAAGAATTATAATATATTAATTTTTTTTACGAAAAATCACAATATATGAATTGTGAAATGTGCAATATACTAAGTTGATATGTTACAAATCTATCGCCCTAAAATTGAAAATTCTATGTTGAAGTGATATGCTATTAAAAAATTAAAACTACAAATAAATTGAAGTAATATGCTATAAATAAATTGAATTCAGTTTTTTTTTCATCGATCGAAATTCGAAAAGAAAAAAAATGCATCGGTTTTTTTCAGTGCGTCAAAATGGCGGGTGATGGTACGGTAACGCAGTCAATAGTATATTTCTATGTTTTGCAATTTTTTTATATATTACATGCTTAATAACATATATATAATTCAACATAAAATGTATTTTTTTAATTTTTCACTATTAAAGTCACCCAAAGTTCTATCATGCCAAAATTCATTTAGGATCGAGATATTAAGCCGTTATAAACAAAGAGTTGCAATTTGTACTATTTAGTCAACTTTGCAATTTGTACTATTTAATCAACTTGGGTTAAATAATGAATCAAAGTTGGAAAGGTATGAAGTTTAGAAGGATATGATTTTATTATTAAAATGATTAAGCTAGTATATATTACGGTTCTTACCTGATAATCAAGTTCAGTTGACATTATTTTTGCTAATAGAAAATTTTTTATCATTTATGAAAGATGATTTGTGTGATTAATTGCGTTAAATAATAGTCAATGTGTGAATTTGAGTAAAAAGTTGTGGCGAACTAAAAGTTGTATTCTCAAATCTTTTAGCCTCAATTGAGGGCTATTGTAGTGTCATCTTCCCATATCATTTAAGAGTTGAGATCAAAATTGCTTATAAATACATTGTTTGCTCAAACTACTAAGACTTTTTTTCATAGACAAAATTATGAAGGTTTAAATCCAGAGCATCTCCAATGATATTTTTTATTTTAAAAGGTGATTTTTGTATAAATAAAGAGTGTAATTATTATAAAAGAGCAAAAAAAATTTATTCAACTCCAATGAGTTCTTTAAATTTAAATTTTTATTTTATCGAGACTAATAATATATTCAAATATAACAAACAAACAAATATTGTGTAGAAATGTATAGTTAATGAAGAGAGAAATTAAATAAAGAGTGAAATAGACTCTCTACATATAGCTACTAAAATTCACTCTTTATTATCTTTTTTTTTTCGAAATAAAAAGTGGAATAAAAAGAGCGTTGAAGAAGAAATTTAGATAAATATTCTTTATTATAAAGAGAACAGTAATATAAAGAGATTATTAAAGATGCTATAACGGACAAACCTACAATGGATACATCCTTAGTGGATGGAACAAATATTATGTATCAATTATTAGGTTGATAGTAAAAATGTGATCTATGATAATTCTTTCTATGCAAATTGCAAAAACAAATACAATGTGTCTAATGCATAGTTTACAAATAAATAGTATGAGGTTTATGATAAACCAACATATTCTTTCAAGTTGTTTAATTAAGCAATTAAGTAGGTGATGATTACAACCTATAAAAGGGACCCGCAAAATAATCAAGGTTGATAACATGTCAAATTAACACTTGAAGATCAATCATGATTGGTGAGCAAAGGATGTTTCTGAAGTCAATTATGAAACAGGTAGGGAATCTTCGCAATGTCTTGCTCTTAAATCTCTTGTTGTGTTGGGCATAGCCAGGTCATAAGAATTATATGGCCTTGGGTTTCATCATTGTTATTGTTAATGGTCATCCATTCTGTGTTCTATATGGTCTAGAATACCACAATTAAATGGTCTCATAAGTTGATTCTGTGTTGAATGATTTGGTCCTCAAAATTGCAGAGGTTGGGTTTTAAATCAGTTGAGTTATTTGCAATTGAACTTATTTTGTGGTGATTCATCATATATCCCTTTTAATTACCATCGAACTAACATTGAATCAAAAATTAATTTGCTAAATAGACTTCTTTTTGACAGAAATTATAATTACATTTTATTTTCCAAAAAGATGTATACAACCGTAAAACAAGAACGAAACTCCTCTGTTATACAAACCAGTCCTATTTGCTCAACAAGTCACACACCAATTATACCAAAGACCTCGAGGCTCACCAAGTGGCCTGAGAGGTAGGATTGTCCAAATATGGCATGGTAAACAATAAAAAAAACAATCAATCTCAACTAACCAAAGACCTTAACAGCCTATCTCTAAATCAGGAGCTTACATCTCACACTATTTGTATTTCTACTTACAACTCTAGTTGTACAAAATACCTCATTCTTAAATATCACATTATTCTGCTCAATCCAAGTCCAACATACAGTTGCACTAAAGATTATACGCCAAACCTGGCAACAGAAACTTTTGCCTTTTGGCTTTCTAGAAAACCAACTAAGCTCAGGTCGCCATCCAAGAGGAAGTCTCGCAATGTGACACCTTTGTAAAATCTCCTACCAAACATGCCCAGTAACTGGGCAATCAAAGAACACATGATCAACTCATTCCTGATGAGAAGAACATAAAGCACAACAATCATCATTTACAATACCCCATCTAACCAATCTGGCTTTCACCGCCAGCCCATTGTGAATGGTCAAATACACTATGAAGTTACGCCGCGAAATATGACTCTTGACCCCAAAACAGGTGACTCCATTAGACTCTTGGTGATTTCTTCTTAAGTTCCTGCCATGCACTTTAGTTGAATAAATTCTAGAACTTGCAGGTTTCTAAGTAATAGAGTCATCCATGTTGTCATCAATATAAACATGCTCTATATAAGACCAAGCCTGCTCAGTTTCTTCATTCACAGGATCAGGAAGAACCCATCTCCCCCGTGTTCTCACATCCATGATTTTAGCGAATTTTGATTCATCAGAATTAGGTATATTAACTCCTAGGAACCTATCTTGCACGGCTTGCCCGTTTAACCATGAATCTTGCCAAAACATGAATTGACTCTCCTTCCTTGCAGAATAAACAAACAGATTTGTAAAGACTCCTCACAGCTTTAAAAGATTCCCCCAACTCCAACTACAATCAGGGGGTTTAATTACTCCCTAAAAGCTCAACTTTTTCAATCTCATATGAGCTACCCATTAAGCCCACAAAGAAAAAATTTTAGCTACTAAATCCCAAGTATGTTCACTTACAACCACTTTATTCCACACACTAAATTCTTTGATACCATTGCACCTTTTAACTGTTAGTTTTGGTGCTCTAATCCAATCATTTATGTACATGGTCATTCGATTTATTAATTAATAATGAGACATTTTATTTCATATCTATGAAATATTATTAAATGTTTTCTAAAGATAAAACCTCTATGAATAGTTTATTCTTCCTTATGTCATCAAGTATGACTTGATAGTAAAACCTTAAGGTAAAAAGAATATTATTTTAAATATCCATAATCGATTATTATCATGAGAATAATAATAAATTAAGATTAATATGTTGCTAAGTGAATAATCATGTTTTACTGGTTATGAATATGAGATATCACTTAGAATATAGATACATATTAGTGAACACGTATTGAACTGACCCGCTATGAAAGCACTTCATGGATGAAGTCACAAGTAGTTTTCATGCAGTGGTGATGTTTGAGTATTTTGACTGAAACTCACTATAGACTCTTATATGAGAAATCACATATTTTAACTTAGTCAAACGTGATTTGTAACAGGGTGACAATAAATGTTATGATTAGATATGTCATAAATCTTGTAGATGAGTGATAGTGAGAGTGACGAATTTGTTCCTCTTATGAAGAATGATATCTTTAGGTCACTTAATAAGTAGGATTGATGGAATGTATGCATACTCAAATGAATTGATAAAGGGTTATCAATGTCATTTGTTATATCAATCTACTTGGAATCAAGAAACACATTAAGTTATATAGACAAAAGGACTAGATATCAAACTGCGAAAGGTAAACTCGGATCACCGACATCCACTCGATTTTGGGTTGCCATAATATATTACTAGATACATCTTATAAACTATGGGCTTAAGTTTTGGGAAAATGCTCATTGTCAATTTTGAGTGAGCATATTAGGTCGCACACAAGAACGATTTGGATTGGTTCACAAATATTCTCTCTTATGTCAATTGAATTATTAAGATAATTAATTTAATTAATTATTTATAATTCTGAGTTTTATGATTTATGTCATAAATATAATATGAAATATTATCCATTAATGTAATGGTCTTTTAATATTAATTACCTCTTATAATGTTTTGGGTATAAATTATGTGTGACATGATTTGGACCTATGTAAATTAATAAGGGAGTAATTTAATTAGCGATAATGTATCAAATAATTAAAAATCCAAAACTATTAATTAAGCCCTTTAAAATTCTGCATATGTATGTTAGGTTGACTAAGTCTTATTTAATCAAGTTGATTAATTACTTAATCAAGAAGGAGTCTTGGTTCTTGTATGACAAGAAGAATAAAACCTAGCATATATTAGCAAGGAAATTCAGCACAATATATATTAAATAGGAATTTATTTATTTATTCATGAAATAAATAAATAAGAGTCTTAGTATGACTAAGTAATCCTAATACTTGTAGGACAAGTGGAGAGAAACCTAATACACTTAAAGTAGGGTTTCATACACCTCTATATGTATGTATTAAGGGTGGCCGAATTTTCTAGTGCTTCATTCTAGTCTTGGTCGAATTTTATAGATCAATAAAAGAGAGAAAATATTTGTGAGTTATAGAATAGAGATTCTTCGTGCTAGTATACACAACTGGTCCAAGGAAGTTTGTTTGTGTGGATACCTCTAGACACGTTCGCGCAAAGGCAACGTGAGAGATAGTGGATTCGGGTTTTAAGACACTAAAAACTACATCAACATTCATTGTCATTCACGAATCAAACTTTGATTTTAAGGTAAAATTACTAACCTTAATCGTTTATATTGATATGGATGGATCTTTGGTGGAATTCTTGAATAAATTTTATTGTTTTTCCGTTGCGTTATCCTTGTATGAATGTCATATTTTAGTCACGAATTCCAACAGTTTCAAGATAAGAAAAAAAAAACTAAAATACCAATGTATATAAAATTTCATATTTTTTTATTTCTCTCTCTAAATTTTATAGGGGTGATTTGATAAAATGCTTATATTTCTACATTTCTATGCGTTTTAACAAATAAATTGAATGGAAAATATACTTTCTAAATTTATTCCAAACAAAATTAACAAACAATTGAAAATAATTTTCGAATGCATTACAACTATATCTTGATTATTTCATATATTGACTCGAAAAGCATTCTAAATATATCCAAAAATCTATTGTCAGGAAAAATTTGACAAACGCTATTTCAAGAAGTGGGAAAATTCTGAACGATCAAGTAAGAGCTTTTCTTTGTTCGAAAGCGTTAATTTTCCTCTCTTTTTTAATTTTGATCGGAATACTTTTCCTCTTCATTAACACTCAACTAAACAAGTCCTAAATATTGTGTCCTTAATTATCCTCTAATAATGTATTTGCATGCTTTTCAGGGTTGATTTTTTTTTTTAAGAGATTGGAGTTTTGAATTACATGTCACTGACAAGTCATAGACACCAACCCCAGAAGACAGGCACGTGGCGGTGAATCCAATCTTTTTGGGAATTGTGTGTAAAAGTTATACTTCTGTTCTGTGGCACTCTGTGGGTGGGAACCGCACCTAGCTGAAGCTCACCCCCTACCAAATCCCAACTGGCTCCCTCCACTTTTACTTGTTGCCTCGTAATATCTTAGCCTCGTAATCCTTTGACTTAGAAATCGTCCCACACAATAATTGTTCTAACATTTTTATTATTATTTTATTAAAATTTTCAATTTTTAATCACTTAATTTTTTTATCCGTAATTTAAGAGTTATTTTAAGAGTCTTACGAAATATCTACTCAGTTTTTCACTAAATACAATTTTATTTAAATTCTGTTGGAGTAAATATGACATTTAGATCAAAAAGATCTAACGGTCAGACTTTGACTTTAAAAAAATGATTTGTCTGGTCTGTACCTGACAATGTAACTTATCTTCCCACAGAAGGACGGGCTACATCACAGAGACGCAGTAATACGGCCCTGTGCACCAGGCTACGAACAGTTGAGGAATTGAGGTAATCCACGTCTCATCCTAAACTGGCTTATATAATTAGCTTCTTTGTTTATTATTTACTTATACAAATTATACAAAGAAGGAAAATTCAGAAATGGTTGGTCACCAACTTTCATTTCTCCTTTCAAACCTTTGTCGAGGAATTGAGGCCTCTCATTTTGACTCCAAAACCTCCAAAATGACAGATGGTTTCGATAAATAGTTTCGATAAATAGTTTCTTTAATGCTCCAAATCCCACTTTTTATGGGTAAAATATATTTAGTATACTTACCATTAAATTAATTTTTTTTAGATTAATTGAGTTTTAATTAATTTAATGTTACTGATATTTGGTGTATATTTGCCTAAAAAATTAGGGTATTGAACCTTTATTTGTAGTTGTTGTCTCAAAAGGATTGGTGAGAACTGGGAAGTGATGGCAAACTTGTCAATATCACTCTTGACTATATACTTTGTGCTACAAAATCATTATTTAAAAATTAAGCCAACCTCTTCTTGCTCCAAGTCCTTAAGTAGGTACAAAAAATTAGGAAGATATAATGAAGATTATAATAAAAAGGGGAAAATATCAAAATCGTAGATATATCCATTCCATAAATGTGATACACAAAATATGGTATTATTTTTAGAACAAGAAAATTCATTTATCATTTAAATCATTATCAATAGCGACGGATTATATACGTGAAAACAAGTCAGTAATAAATAAATAATTGTTGGAAAAAATTTATTTGTAAATATTCTGTTTGATTAAATTAGGAAATGTGGAAACCTAAAAATACATAAAATCAGCAAATACTCAATCCTGCTTCTCCAGTAGTAGTAATCTAATATAAGCAACCGCTCTTAACACCCACGCGCCATTTTTCTCGTGGGATTAGCATCATTCAGCATACTCAACTACCCCACTGCAAAACGAGCCGAGCCACTGGGCTCAAAGCCGAATCAAGCCGCCTACCAAACGATGGTTGGTGAGTGACCGGCCATATCCGGTAAATTTGAGAAAATTAAAAAGACAATAATACCCACCGAAAAAGTTTTAGATGGGTCATACCTTTCAACATTGTCCCTTGTCTCACCAACCCCAACCAATCACATCTTCCCAAATTCTGACATCCAACGGCTATTTTTGGCTTTTAACCGAATTTACCACAGATTTCCTAACCGGTTCACCCGGTAACCAGTGGATCCATCATTTTGGTCTATAAATACGAAGGCTTCAAACGAGGAGTCGTCGAATCCCATCTGAAGCAGCATAGTTGGGGGGGTGGGTCTGGTTATAGACAGAGCTCAAACCGCGTCAACAATCTTTTAGATCTGTACGCTGACTCTAGTCCAAGGTATCTCCCATGTCCTTGTCTTGCAAACGCCTCCATGCTGTTTTCCATCTTCTTGTTTTAGAGTCCAAGATTCTTGTTCTTCTTTGAAATGGTTGTTTTCTCTGTGTGTGTGTGTTTTGACTCCAATGGTAACAGATCTGGGTTCTTCTAGGCTCTTTGGGCTTGTATTTATGTTTTTGAGTTTAAAGGTTTCGGCTTTTTTGTTCTGGGTTACTTAAAGATTTGAGCTTTTGCTGTTTTTCACATTTGGAGTTTTGGAGTGAGTGAATGTTTTGCGAGTAATTGAAGTTCGGGTTTTGAAATGTTGAACTAGTTTGAATTAACTTCTTGTTGGAATATTCTACATCTGAGTAAAACTTGGTAGCTTTACGAGTGTTATGGCTTATTAAGTGATGAGCTCCTACCATAAGGAGTCATTTGAGCTTGAAGTTGTTCTGGTTCATGTTGGTCTTTTGCAGATCTAGGATTGTTCCTTTCTCTGTGCATGCTATAGAACCACTTGTTCAGTGCCTGCTGTGATGATGTTTAAAAAAGTGAACTGTGTGCTTTAGCAAGTAATTTTAGATGTGGCGGTGTGGAGTCTTTAGGGAAGAAAACAAGAAAGATCGCTCGCAAACTCTACTAGGAGCTTCTGAGTTTAATAAATGACTTAAATGTTAAGATAATCTACACTATATAGCTAATATGGTTTTTGGTCTCAACCATGTTAGTAACTGAGATTAGTAGTGGGAAGATGTCGATATCAGGTCTAGATTCTTTACATCTTTACTTTCCTGCAGTGCTCAGAAGGAATCTATGCTTATTTTTGTTCTCTCTGATGTTAATCTCTTAGAATAGACTTTGAGGGAAAAAATTGATTGGCCATTTTCTCATTCAAATTCTTTCCTTTTATAACATATCTTCGTAATTTTCTTATTCTGATTCTCCCCTTTTATAAAATGTCTTCGTAAATCTAGATGAATTTCAAATGTTTCATTTGTTCTTGATTCTATACACAGAGCATCTATTTAACTTCCCACTTGCTACACTAATTGAGCTTAATTTAAAAGAGGTATTTAGCATTACTATATATTGACGTTTTTGTTGTTCTGATGTACAGCTCAAGAAGATGGAGACCTTCCTATTTACCTCTGAGTCAGTGAACGAGGGCCACCCTGACAAGCTCTGTGACCAGATCTCTGATGCGGTCCTTGATGCATGCCTTGAGCAGGACCCTGACAGTAAAGTTGCATGTGAGACATGCACCAAGACCAACATGGTCATGGTCTTCGGAGAGATTACCACC
>CAODLS012639852.1:0-28072 GCA_948243855.1 Flueggea neowawraea
TTCCTTACTCGGGGATTCAAGAACCTCTCGTATATTTGCGGGTGCTTCCTCATCTAGTGGAATTAAAGCTAGAAAAGTTTCACTTGGTTCTTCAATTGAAAAACGTCGTCGTGGAGCTTTAGCGCTCGCCGACCTACGCTACGGTTCCGCCTCTTGATATACAAATCACATGTATTCGTCAAGATTTGGAATACTCCAACTGTGAAGAAGATTCTCATTTTGAGTTATCACAGGATTTTCACTCCCACTCGAACTAGGATTCATACTCCTACTCGAGTTAGGATCAGGAATAGTCGCACCGGCATGAGGTGAAAGATCCAAATTTTCATTTAAATTTTCATCCTTAACCAATAAATCTCTCACAGTCAAATGGAATGATCCCGAATGTTCAAGTTTCTGTGTCTCGTAAAAAGTGAAATCTTTACTCACTTCTCCCAATTTTGGAAATTCCCTTTCAAGGAATGTGACGTCTCAAGATTCATACTCGGTCATCGTGCCATCTTCTTGTTCTCCCATTAGGACGTATCCTTTGAAAGTTTCAGGATATCTTATAAAGATTCCTTTTCTACCTCTTGGGCTAAACTTTCCATGCTTGCTAGAGGTGACATGGGCGTAGGTTGCACAAACCCACGACCTTAAATACGATAGGTCAGACTTACGACCTGTCCACACCTCATAAGGTGTAGTGGCAATAGATTTAATTGGAATACGGTTTAGGATATAAGTTTCTGTTAGCAACGCATCTCCCCAAAAAGATATTGGTAAGTTGGCTTGTTCCATCATAGATCTTACCATATCAATGAGTGTTCTATTTCTCATTTCCACTACACCATTTTGTTGAGGGGTCCTATGGATTGACAATTGGCGTTCAATACCTCTTTCATCACACAATGCCTTGAATTCCTCAGAGAGGTATTCCCGACCACGATCGGTTCTTAAGGCCTTAATTTTCCTATCTAGCTGATTTTTAACTAGATTCATAAATGTTTTGAAATAATTCAATGCTTCGGATAGATATGACCATAATGTGTATAGTCATCTATAAATGTGATGAAGTAGTGCGCTCCATGATGTTCTCTCATGTTCATTGGTCCACAAACGTCAGAATGGATAAGTTGCAATGGATATTCAACTCGTTTTGCTTTGAATGGTTTTCGTACTAATTTTCCTTTAAGGCAATTTTTGCAAGTTTGTAATACGACTTTTTTGTAAATTACCTAATAGGCTTGCCTTGGCTAGACGACCCATACTGTCTTGGCCAATCTGGTTGAGCCTTGAATGCCACAAATTAACATCATCCACACAATTCAATGATGAAGCAACATAAGAAAAACTAGTATCATTGTTATTAACATATTCAATATCCATAACAATAAAACCATTTACAATACCAAAGCCATAATATATACCACCCAAAAATAGATCAACCTTATCGTTCTCAAAAAGATAGTGTAAATCTATTGTTCATCAAGGGTAAAACAGAGACCAAATTCCTTCATATCCCTGGAGCATAGAGGACATCATGCAATAACAATGTTTTACCACCATGCAAGACTAACATGCAAATGCCTATACCTTGCACCTCTACTTGAGTATTGTTTCCAACATATATCCACTTCGTTCCACGAGGGATTATCTGGAACTGTACATACGCCTCACGTGTCATACTTACGTGGTCGGTCGCTCATGAATCAATCACTCATTGAGGATGACATTCTATTAGGAATACAATACTTGACACACAAGTATTATGCAAACATGAATCAAGGTTTTGTACCTTTTTAGGAGCATTGCAGCCCTTCACAATGTGCCCCCTATGTTGGAAGTTATAACATTTGATCTTTGAAAGTCGAGACTTTCCTTTGCCTTTCTACTTTTTTTGTTCTTTCTGTTTTTATTTTCCTTTAAAATCATTTCCTCGATTTCTAAAGGAGAATGATATTTGCTTCTTCTTTTGTTTGCTGGTTGAGCCTTTTTGGGGTCCAGAATAAGCAACGTGAGCCTCAACATTAATTTTAAGAGCCGAAAAATGGTCCTCCTAGAGCTCTAGATAATGTATAACATCATTGAAAGTTTGAATATTTGAAGCATATGTCAAATGATGCTTCATTTGATTCCTACTACTCGGTAAGGAACATATTACTGTTGGATTTTTTGCTATTCGGTCAACTTTTGATCGGTATTGCTCAGCCCACTGATCATGTTCTCTATCTCCCTGAGATGTTTTTTCATAGTATGATCAGGGCATTTTTGGTACGTGTCGAACTTAATGGTCAAATACTAGAGCTTAGTCAGCGTCACACCGTCGAACTTCTCCTTCAACGTCGTTCAGAGATCTTTAGCCAACTCATACTGCATACCAATATCATCTTCCATTGCACTCAAGATGATGATAAGAGCAGTGATATTCTTTTTCTTCCAAGCGACATAGGCTTCACGATCAAGCCTATGTTGAGTGGTAGTGCCCTCCTCAGGTTCAACCATAATCGACTCTAAGGGATTTGAAGCATCTTGCTCCTCTAGCACATATCGGAATTTCATAGCCCATATCTCATAATTATCGCCATTCAACTTATTATCTTTATTAAGCTTGGCAACAATTGATTTTGATGCATAAGTCATAGCTCAGAAATCTATAACACAAAGTTGCTATAAATAAGGAGATGTCGCAATACACTAACATTCATTATCCATTCAGAAATTGAACAAGTGCAATTAATTATTTAAGATTTGAATCGAACAATACACTAAGTATTCTATTACCATCTCAGTCTTAATAACTAAGTACACTAAATTCAATTTCAAGGACAATAAATGTCTAATTAACCCAACTTATGGGTTTCGACCTCTAAGATATTCTAACTTAGGTTTACTATGTTGATTATTGCATTTGTGAGTCATACACAATAAATAATGCAATAATAATATATAACAACATGTAACATATAAATAATTGCATCCATATATCAACAGTGTAAATATTAACATATTTTACAAACCAAGTTTTCTTAGAGCATGTGCATAAAACTTATTTATGTACTTAATGACAAGTAACTAACAACTTGCCCAAAACACAGTAAACAAAAGACTTAATGCACATAGGCAAAGGTCTTTGGGAGTGTTGCTCTAACCTTCTCCCATAACTTTTTGGAAAGTATGTATGTAATGTCACCAAGGCACAAGTGGTTAACCTCACGACCATTATTTAAAACCATTGGTGGGTTTGGCTGCAAACGCCTAAAAACACCCATTCTGGTGAGGTTATGTAAAAACTGTCTGAAAGGTCCACGTGTACAACGATATTCCAATCAGCGTGACACGTGTTGATGATGTGGTACTCGTGACATGGCGTGAGAGACATGTGTCGGGTGGTGGTTGGGCCATGTGTTTTTCAAGTTGCTGCCTACGTGGCGTTGAACGCCATGTGTCGTCATCTCATTCAACCAAAATCGTCCACGCACGTGATGGGTCATCATTGACTCCGTTGACCTCTTTACACTTGGCTCTCTCTGATTGGTCAACACGTTTTTCTCAACCAATAAGAAAATTCCTATAGACAGACCAATCCTGATCGATTTTTGCTCAAATTAACGGCCTTTTCGGTCGACTTTTGAATGAAATTTTGACAGTATACTCAATTTGACCTGATGAATCTAGTACTATACTTGGTTTCTCAAAATTCATACATAGAAATTTTGGGTTTCACTATTCTGCGCAAAAGTCGAACCAAAACAACACAAAGTTGAATTGCAAAAAATTAAGGCAGTCTCCAGCAGGCATAAGCAAGCAAATTTTCATAAAGAAGCACTTAAAAAATCATTCTAGGCTCTGATACCATTGATGGTATCCTAAAGGTATACATAAAGCATACAAATAGCAAAAACAACCAAGGTTTGAGTTTCTACCTCGATTTTCAGCAAACACATCAGATATTAGGACATATGCAAGTCTACTAGTCGAACCATAATATCAATAAGCGGGAACAACTATTTAATAGCGCGGTCTAAGAGCTTTTCGGGATTGAATTTGATTTTTTAGGAAGAAATACAAAATCTCTTTCTTTTTCCTCTTGTTGCCGTCTGTGTGGGAGTCAAAAAGTGAAAATAAAATCTCCCTATCATTCTTATCTCTACACATATATATACATGTGGTAAAATAAAAGAACAATCTAGAATTCTTTTATTTTTCCTTGTGCATATATTATGTATGGGCTTATTTAATGGGCTTCAAACATAATTGGATTTATTTGGCCCAATTAATAATTTGGACCCAATTAAGAAGCTCACAATCAATTACAATTAATCAGTTGACTCGCCGGTTATTCTAATAACTGACGAACTCGGGTTCCATCTATTAACGTCATAGGCGGGCCCTGTTTTCCAATAATAAGCATCCATAAAAATAAAGTAAGAGTAGTCCTTGCCTTTTTTTCCTTTTCTTGCTTTCTGTAATGCCATTTTTTTCTTGGGAATTGATAAAACACAAGAACATCTAATATGTGTTGGTTATGTACACATAAGTTTGATTTCCACATTAAGAGTAAGGGAAAGGGGAAAAATATACCCTGACATTTTCTTCAGGATTGGGAAAATTTTAAAATGGACTAATATCTTTTTCTGTTTTGAAGGCTTCTCATTATCTGTTGCACTCCTTTCACCGAGTAATTCGTATAATTTGGCATCTATGTGTTACTGATACAAATGATATAAACAGATAAAACATGAATCAATAAATAAAAACTCTAGTATCTATCTACAACAACTATTAATAGATTAAAAAAATATAAATAATTTCACCTTAACAATTAAAAAAATATACATTTTTTTAGTGAAATGCGGGAGGATTAGGAAACGAAAGTGCACCAGGACAACCCCAATTGCACCGCGCTCCTAAGTTCCAAAATATTATTAATAGAAATCAAAAAATTCATTACAAAATAATAGAAAAATAAAGAGAGAGGCTACAAAAACCAGTACTCCGTTAAACATAAGTCACCATGCAATCGTCATAAGTAACGTGTAGGCTGGCGTGACAGTCGCTTAGAGAGTCTTGGTCGATATTTAGCCTGCTCAACAAAGTTATTCCTAGATTTTTGGGAAGAATGTGTAATCCATTCACCAGCCTCCTTCGCCTCAGTCACATCAGCCCAAGAAGTCGGTGTCATATCTCCCCTGTCCGACCCAGTGACACCAAGACTAAACAGAACAACACCATAAGAAGCAAGACCTATATTAGCACTGTCTTGAACCACATTGTATTAAAAGGGGTAATTACTATGGCATCCCTGTAATTTGTCGAAATATCTCATTGTGTCCCTGTGTTTTGAAAAGGCTCCTAATTTATCTTTGCTCTTAAATTTTGTCAACCATGATTCCGCCAGAACTAGGAGGACAATGTTTATTAGGGCACTCTCTTATGTCTTGTTAATTTTGACTGTGTTCTGGCTGACAGAATTACCCAAAATTTTCCAAATCTTTCCTTCGAAAGACTCTCCCTCCCTCCCTCCTGGCTCCAAACAAGCTAGGACCCCCAAGCCCACAAACACAAAATTCAAGGACCGACTCAAGAACTTAACTACCAGAAAACCTTTGAAAGAACTTTGCAAACTCTTCAAGAATCACAATTCTGCAACTAAAATGCATTCTTCTTCACTTTTTCTCATCTGGGTCATCTTCTTTATCTTCTCCAAGACCATCTCTCCCTCTTCTTCCGCATCTTTAATGCCAACGAACAATGTGGCTCTGTATGGCGAAGCACATCTAAGAAACAATGCTGTAAGCCTTACACAAGAACACAACTGTCCTTCTTCTTTCACCACTAATTCTGGCGTTGGAAGAGCTTTGTTTCTATACCCTATCAGGTTTCTTGATCCTGTCACCAACACTTCTGCTTCTCTCTTCTGTCACTTCACCTTCACCATCATTCCCTCTCCACACTGTTCCTTTGGTGATGGTTTTGCCTTCTTGATCACTTCAAATGCTGATTCTTTTAGCCTCTCTAATGGCTATCTTGGCCTTCCAGGGCCTGGTATGAACCCTGAAGATTCTTTCATTGCCATCGAAGTTGACACAAGATATGCCTCTTCTCATGCTGACATCAACGGCAACCACATTGGGGTTGATATCAACAACATTGTGTCTTTTGCCTCTGTGGATGTGTTATCCAGAGGGATTGATCTTAAAAGTGGGAAAAGAATCAGTGTATGGATTGAATACATTGATTCCGACAAGTTGATTCAGATTTGGGTCAGTTGCTCTCTGATTAGGCCTCAAAGTCCAATTCTTGTTGCTCAGGTCGATTTTCTGAGCATTTCAAGGAGTATATGCATGTAGGATTCTCTGCTTCTAATGGCCAGGGTTCCGCGGCTCACATCATTCATCACTGGCGTTTCAAGACTTACACGTCTGTCCCTTTAGCGAGTTCTGTTAATATGAATGAAGGCGACTGCGTTATGTGTACTCCACAGGATTTGAGAAACAATGAAAGACCTATTAGGCCTCTTAGAAGAAAGGTCAAGATTGGTGATTTGGTAATGGGGTTAGGAGGGCTTGCTGCATTTGTGCTGTCAATAATTGCGATTCTCTCGATAATTACTTTCTTTGTGATGAAGAAAAAGAGAGGCGTTTTTAGCAGAGATAGAGAAGGTGAACCTTGTAGAGTTAATAGGGTTCCAAAAAGATTGTCATTTTCTGAAATTAAGTCAGCAACATTGGGGTTCAATAGGAACAGGATTGTTGGTACTGGTGCTTCAGCAACTGTTTACAAAGGATCTCTTCCTGCTGGTGAAGCTGTTGCTGTTAAGAGGTTTGACAGGGCCGGGATTGATGGTATCCGAAATCCTTTCCTTACTGAGTTTGCAGCGATGGTTGGTTGTTTAGGCACAAAAACTTGGTTCAACTTCAAGGGTGGTGTTGTGAGGGTTCTGAATTAGTCCTGGTTTATGAGTATTTGCCTAACGGAAGCCTTGACAAAGTGCTTCACAAGAATTCGGGATCAGGGATTTGTTTGTCATGGAAGCAAAGACTGAACATAGTCCTTGGAGTTGCTTCTGCACTACCATACCTACATGAAGAATGTGAGAGGCAGATAATCCATAGAGATGTTAAGACCTGCAACATCATGCTTGATAAAGAATTCAATGCTAAACTTGGCGATTTCGGGTTAGCAGAAGTATATGAACACAGTTCGATGACAAGAGAGGCTACAATACCAGCCGGAACAATGGGGGTATCTCGCTCCAGAATACGTCTATTCTGGTGTTCCTACACAGAAGACCGATATTTACAGCTTTGGCGTAGTAATACTAGAAGTTGCAACAGGAAGGAGGCCAGTGGAGGATGATGGAACAGTACTCGTCGACTGGGTTTGGAAATATTGGGAGAAAGGGAAACTGATAAAGGCTGCAGATTCAAGACTAAACGGGAAGTTTAATGTTGCAGAAATGGAGAGAATGTTGGTGGTGGGGCTGTCTTGTGTGCATCCGAATCAAGAGAAAAGACCAACAGTGAAGGAAGCAGCAAGAATACTAAGAGGTGAAGCTCCATTGCCAGTATTACCTGCAAGAAAACCAAAAGTTGGGTTTCAGCATGCTGTGCCTGTGGATTCTGATGCATTTATGAATTTTACTGGAGATCAAAGTCCTAGTACAGAAGCATGGATGACTCCGAGGAGTCACTTCAATTAGCTATTACTGTATCGGAGAAACAAAGGTGTAAAAGTAATTTTTAGCTTTATATTGGTTTGTGACTTTATTTTTGTCAGTTTTCTTTGTTTCTTGCATTGGCAATTTTTTCTTCAAATTCTCTAACTTTTAGGCATCTTCAGTCACTACATTATCAATTACTCCTATTTGTTACAAATTGGTTTCAGGTGGTTAATTTATTACTGATGTTTGATAGAATACAATCGTTCTCTTTTCCTTGGATCCAAAGATTCTTTAATTTCCTTCAACTGCTTTATTTAGTTACAGATATCTAGTTCACCGATTTCAATCTCGAACTTGAATCACAAGAAAGAATTTATTTTTCTTTTTCAGTTAATTTAGATATAACTTGATTAATTAACACTAAGTATAACTATTAGAGGTCGAACTTAGTTTTACTAAATTACCTGCACAACATTCAGAGAAGCAAATCAAAAACCCAATTTAGCACGATAGTTTTCCTCTCTCAACATGAAAAATCTTTGATCAGAGAAGGTGCCTTTTCAAAGCTAACAAGCCTACGTCACTTAAAGAGTTCATAAGTGAATAAAATCACCATAATGTTGCACGCTTGTTAAACTCGAGACGTTGATTTTACATAGCAATGCCTTTTCTGAGGAGTTGCCATTTTCTTTACAAAATTGCAGCAGATTGAGAGTCCTCTGGCTTGGTGGTAACAAGTTGTCTGGAAATATACCTTCCTGGATTGGTGAAGAACTGCCTTATATGCAATATCTCGGCCTGCAGTCGAATAAATTTTGCGGTAAAATGCCTTTGAACTGTGCCAGTTGATAAATCTTCAGATCTTGGATCTCACTACAAACAACATTAATGGCACAATACCGCATTGTTTCGACAATTTCAGAGCCATTTCGGAACGGAATTTAACCGAAGTCATTGGAAGAAACTTCACTTCTGTAGAGTATGATCGCAGTTCTCCAATCAAGTATCATGGTTCGGCATCAGTTCTCTGAAAGGGAAAGAAATATGAATCCAAGAGAAATCTTGGACTATTCCGGATAATTGACCTGTCAAGCAATCAACTTGGAGGAGAATTCCAAGAGAAATATCAAGCCTTTCAAAACTTACACAATCGAACTTGTCAGAAAACAAGTTGACTGGCACGATTCCTGAAGAAATCGGCCATTTGAGGCAACCAGAATAGCTGGATTTATCTAAAAATCAATTATCAGGCTTGATTCCTGCTAGCATGGCTGAACTGAATATCCTGAGTCAACTGAACCTGTCATATAACAACCTGTCAGGAAGAATTCCATCAGGAACTCAACTCCAAAGCTTCAATGCTTCAGCATTTACAATTAATGCAGACCTATGTGTACTGCCAACTCCGCGAAAATGCCCTGAAGACAAAATGCCGCATAAAGCTGACAGAGACGAAAACAAAGAACGTGAAGATGAATTCCTAAATTGGTTCTACATCGGCATGTCAGCCGGATTCATCGTGGCCTTTTGGGGAGTTTCAGGAGCGTTGCTGATGAAACGTTCTTGGAGAATTTCCTATCTCAGGTTCCAGGACAAGTCTGTAGAATGGTTCAATGAGAAAATGGGGATGCGTAAACCAAGATTACAGCAGATATGATTGAAATTTACGAGAAAGAGTTGTAAAATTAACAAATTTCTTAACGCATTACTTTTAAGATTATTGGTGTTTATTCTAGTAATTTAATTATATCTGTGTTTGGAAGGAAAATAAATAAAAACAAGGCTATATATGTTAGCTAAATATATTTTAGTATGGAAAAAGAGGAAAATGCTTAAAAAAGCAGAAACTATTTAAAGAAAGAAAGCATCAATCAATAATATACGATTCTACAAGTGTGATCATACAAGCACTAATCTAGTGGATCTGTTCCGAAGTTAAACGTGCTTGGTGAATTAAGAAAATGAACCCTCAATTTTTTTTAATAAATATTTTTTGAGAGATTTCGAAATTTAAGTTAATTTAGTGCCAATTCACTACTCAAGTTTTTTTTAATTAATACTAAATCAAAAGTGCCATTAAGAAATATTGAATATCAATTTTTTTTCTAGTTTTACTAATTCTATTTGATCAGACATGGGTAAAAAACTTATTAAATATATTCAACTCTGAGTTATAACGGAAGACGTTACAAACCGCCATCAATAAAAAACGTTATAAGACATTACAATACATACCCATAAATTATCATTCTATAAATAGACAAAAGAGGTAATTTGCCAATGGATGTTTTATTGACTACTTGCACTGATATTCTATTAAAATCATTACTGATTTGAGCGTCAAAGATTTCTCGAAGAACAATCCGACCTTTTTTTGTTTTGACATTTAGGTCCTGAGGCGTTCAAATTTTCGATTGTTCACATTCTTGCTTTTATTATTGTTAGAATCAAAACAAAAATACTATTTAATAAATTTTCACTTCTTAATCGAATATTTATAATCATTTATTTCCATAAAATATATAACAGAAATATATATATATATTTTTTTAAAAAAAGAGAAGCGGTGGCAGCAGTTTCTTCCGTAAACCCAAGAAGACTTCTAACCCAACACGCCACCGTTTATTAACTTAAAACACTGAATTCTTCATTTTTGACAATTGAGCAGGCAAGAGAGAGGCGAAGAAGAAACAGACGCCATACTCGAAGTCGTAGAACCCTAAATGAGTGTACTAAGCGGTGCCGTTTCGCCAACCGAGTCCCGTCGTTGGCCCTTGGCTTCCTCCTCTTCTTTAAAATGGTGAGTTTTTGTTAAAGAGAAAAAAAATAAAGAAACTTTTGAAATTTGAAGACGAATACGAACAATCAAGTTCCGTGCTTGTTCGTCGTGTTGTTTAGGTGACGGTTTGTCAGACTTGTGGAGATAAAGGCTTCTCCAACGCTTTGATTCATTGTGATAAATGTCAAGTTTCTGCTATTCATCTGTAAGTTGCGGTTTCTGCTTTTTTTTTTTTGCTGCTAATGATTTATCATTCGCTGGCATGGTTGTTTGAAATTCTGTTTTGAATTGTGATGACAAAGTTTGGGATTTCTTCGGAATGCGAGAAGGAATTGATGATATTTTTGTCTGTTTAATGTTTTTAATTATGCTTTTAGAACTAATTTCGATTGATTCAGAAAGTTCAAGCTTTCTTTTTGAATTAAAGAAGAAAAGGATGGTCTGTGTTGGTCTGATTTTTTTCTTCTTTTTTTTTTCTGTTTTTTTCAGCTATTGTTTACCTGTGTTGCCGGAGAATTTTGATGAATATGGGGGTTGGTTCTGTGTGGATTGTGAACTAGAAAAGGCTGTGGAATCTTCTGGTCGTGATGAATCTGGACAGTCCCTTCCGGTTGCAGAATGGGAGCCAGAGAGTTCGGAAAGTGATCAAGGGAGGAATAAGAGTGTTATCCAGTGTTTTGAGGAGAACAAGGCTCATGTTGACTTGTTGAGCAAGGGGAAGGGGCCGGGTCTTGAAAATTGTCCATTACGTCAAAGTCCTGAGGTTTGTTGCTCTGAGAATGTTAAGGAAGATAGGTCCTTCGTGAGGAAAGATGGTTTGGATGATGAACTTTTTGATGATGCTGCAGAATCTTCAGAAATTAAAACACTAGAATCTCATGGAATTCGAATCATCGATGAAGATTGCTGTAATAGTAGTGAGAAACATGAGAAGCTATGCAGAAACAATGGAGCAGAAGAGTGCAATTCCAGTATATCATCCAGTATATCATGTCTTACAATCTTCTCACTTTTCTCTCCATAACGAAGCTGCTTCTCTTGAAACAAAAAATCTTCAGCTGGTTATATGTGATGATGAACCCACTCCAATGGATTTCTCTGGAGATGAAGGTGATAAGAGTGGAAGACATAATATATTGGATGAGTCCAGCATCCATAATGAGGCTGCATCTCTTAAAACCAAAAATCTTCAACTGGCTATATGTGATGAACACACTCCGATGGATTACTCTGGAGATGAAGGTGAGAATATTAGAAGTCATGATATTTCGGATGAGTCCAGCATCCATAATGATGCTGCATCTCTTAAAACCAGAAACCGTCAACTGGCTATATGTGATGTTGAATCCACTTTGGTGAATTACTTTGGTGGAGAGAAAGGTGAGGAGCTTGAAAAATCAGAAACCATGAATGAGAGCAGCATCCATGAAGAGGCTGAATCTTAGAGAACAAAGAATCATCTATTGGCTGTCCGTGATCTTGGACACAGCAGGAGAAAGTACCGTGAGTATGGAGAGGAACACAGTAAGTTTGGAAGAAAGAATAGTTTTCGTGAGGATGACTTCCATCAAGAATCTGAGCATGTTAAAGCTGGTGACTCTGAGCAGATCATCTATGATGTTCGCCCTCTGAAAGTGGATCACAACAGTGCAAGGAATGGAGCACGTGTTGGCGAGTGCAATAAAGAGTCTGAATTATGTGAAACTACAGATAGTCAATTGGCTATTTTAGATGCTCCAGACGCTAGGAACCAGATTTGTTATGCCTGTGCTCAGCCGATCCAAGAGCCAATCTGGAGGTAAGGACATGAGTTTTGACATTCCCGCAACTCACTTTTTTTAAGAGGAAAAAGAATCTCTTTTTTTTCCAGCTAACTTTTTCGTGAATTATTACAAATTCAAAATGCAAGAATTAAGTCAATTGGTCTGATTAACAGGGGAAGTCTAAACATTTCCGACTCAAATTTCGCCTGTTTTCATGGACTTGTTGCTCATTTGTCTACCCTAGCATGTTCAAGAGTACATGAAGAGGCTAGAATGTTACCTAGACTGCTTTCACTTAAGATGCTTCCAAGATATGCAGTGTGGCCCAAAGCATTTGAGAAGTGGGGACCTAGTTATGACAGCATAGGCCTTTATATTTTCCCGGACAGTAAGAGGTGCATTCCATATCGTTTTATGTTAGCTTCCACGTCTTAGTACCCTTTTAAAGTTTCATCTTTTGTGCAGTGGGGGTGAAAAAGCTTTTGGTAACCTTGTATTGGAGATGATCCATCAACACCTTGCTCTGAGAGGAGAGCTTCAAAATGCAGAAATCTTGATTTTCACTTCCACATTACTGCCAATGGATTTTTGGAGTAAGTCAAAATGTTTACTTACTGCAAAGCTTATTTATTTATTTTTAGGTGTGAACAAATTGTGCTTATTAAAGCTAAATGAACTTAGTTTTTCATTACTCCATGAAATTCATATGCAGGATTCCAGACAAAATTGTATCTTTGGGGAGTGTTCAGGAAGAAGCAAACTCCTTGTCTCACATTAGATTTTATTCCTGAAGGGAAGGAAGGTCCTAGAAAGGCTAAAACCAGGCATACACAAAGTCCCGTTGGCACTCTAATCAATGATAGTCCTGGTGGCGGTTTGCATTCCCCAACTCGCTGATCAGTACACTGATTGACTTGTCAAAGTATGGGTTGTTCCCTGTTTTGTTTAGCGTTTCTGTTCCAATATATAGCCGTTGTGTTTAGCTTTAGATGCTGATGAAAATACGTAAATCCGGAGATAACAAGAAATTTTGTCACTGATGTAAATTCCTAGCACCTTAAAGTCTTTTGAACATCGACTAGGGAAAATTATGGACAGATTCAGTCTTTGCAAGTGATGAAAATATTGAATGTCACTTTCGGAGACTTTGTAATGATTTTCTAAGGTCACAAGATTCAAGTATTCTTTCATTTTTGCATTTCTCTTCATTGCTGGGATCTGTTAACTTGCAAAATTATGTGTGCGCAAGACAACCAGAATGCTCAAACTCGAGAAAGCAGGGAAATCATGATCCTAGATAATTCTACAACTTATTCTTTTTTTTTTCCATCTGATTAAGGAGATAATTAAGGTTGTACAATCAGGTAAAAGGGACCTCAACATTTTCAAACATGTTTCTTCCGTCTCACCATCTGGAACGCCGTTCGAGTATAGGTCTCGAAGTTGACGGCGTCTATGGCAGAGATGGCGGAGATCGCGCTTGATGGATGAGGAAGAGAGGGGGAGAGAGAGAGGAAGAGAGACGATAAAGAGAAAAGAGAGAGAGAGAGAGAGAGAGAAAGAGACAAGATGAGAGAGTTGAAGACGATGAGAAATTCAGTTATATGGGGATATGGAATCTGGCAAATCTGGAAACATGTTTCAACTAGGTGACTATTTCAAAACAAGTTTCGACGTGCTTAATTTTCAGATTTACAAAAAGTAGGGTGCTGTTTGTAAGAATGTTAAGTTTATTTGTTGTGCACTGCGTAATTAACTCAATTTGGAACTGATTCAAATCCAATAAAACGATTTAGCCTATATAACTGATGAAACATATCAAAAACACATGAGAGTTTATTACTTTAAATATTTCGATTATCTTAACATTGAGCCTAACTCAACTCCAAAACTTATAAACCCATGAGACCAATTCAATATAGGCAATGTGGTATATTTGACATACTCTCTCAACCCGAACCTGGCTGAACAACTAATGGACAAAGGGCAATACAGGTCGGACACCGCCCCAAACCAAACTATTGCACTAGGAGTGACTCTGATACCATTTTAATATTGAGTCTAACTCACCTCCAAAAAAACACCTTATGAGAAGAAGGTTGTCACCAGTGGTGGACCTAAAAGATTTTCTCAAGGGGAGTACCATTTATATGTAAAAAATGAAATTTAAATATATTTATAAGTATATTCGAGAAAATTCAAAATATATTAAGTTGAAATTTAATAAAAATAACGATAAAAAAATTCACATAATTCCAAAGTCTCCATTCGAATCCTTTTTTCACTAGATTCACCAATATTTTTGTCACGATTTTGAGATTCATCAGGATTATTTGAAGACTCACCACTTGGTATTAGTGGCCTCTTACTTCGAATAATAAATTTGTTCATATTCCTACAAATAGATAATTCAATTCAAACAAATTCAAACAATGGACAATCAACAATCCAACTTTATCAAACTATTATCCAAAAATTTTCAATTCAAACAAACTCAAACAATCAACAATCCAACATTATCAATCTATTATCTATATTCTATCAACTACTTCAACATAAATTTCGTAACAAAAAAAATTAAAGGGAGAAATACATCTGTATTAAAATAAAATTGTATTGAATATGCCTTCAAATCCAAACCCTAACCTAAAAATCAATTAAAGTTAAACAAAGAGACAACTAACTTGAAAACAGAGGTCGCCAGCGGAACAGGCACGACAGACGGAGGTTGAACAGTCGACGTTGTGGTCTGGGCATGGTGGACGGCGATGCTTTGCTCTCTGAAGTCTTCTCACTTCTCAATTCTCTCTTACTCTCTGTTAAGACTTCAATCGATGACTTTTGTTTTGTTGTATTTTTTTTTTTGAAATTTGGGGTCTGAAACTGCGTCGTTACCCTGATTTTTTTTTTAAAAAATATCTTCTTCATCGCGCCAAGGATTCTTGTATCAGGTTCACGGTGGGGGGTCCTCCTCTAGTTCCGGCAAAATCTCATACTATATATATGGGGTTCCGCCGGTTCGGAGGGGGACACCAGATCACGCCGGACCCTCCCTCCGGTCCGCCACTAATTATCACTTACTTATAAATTCATAAGATCAATTCAAACTATGTAATATGGATACTTGACAAAGTGGCTTAAGGCTGACATAGAAGTCCATGTTTTAACAGTAACACAGCTAGTCATTGTCATGTTAACCAAAATTCAACTTATAATGGTTATAATCATTAATGCATTTACAATTTGATTAGTTCATATAACAGCTCGGTGGGTCTTTCATTGACTAACGTTTCTTGCAGTTTTAGTTCCTTTTATTTTTAACTGCTCCCATTATGGCCTCTCCAGAAAAATTATACGAAAAATGAAGTCAAAATAAGCCTACAGAGTATCCCGTCCTTTTGACTTTGTGTCCCCCCAAAAGGAAATGTGTTGTTTGAACTCCATGTTTTATCGTATTTTAAGATTTTTCTTCTAGAGACTAGTACGAAAATTCAAGGTTGTGCTTGTGTCATTTGTGTGTAATGAGATTTGTCACCACGATTGAATTGATCCATCCATAATCACTAATTTGTTTCTGAGTTGAAGGCTATTTGAAACTTGCTGTCGAGAAAGGTCGGTATAATGGTAGCATAGAGTCAGATTCTAAGTTTGGGGTGGACATTTGTATTAATCTGGATTCTAGATTTAGTTGTCAACGTTCCATGGTATGGAAGATTCGTGATCTTCTTTCCCTGACTGGATTCTCACTCGTTCATATTTTCAGGGAGGCTAACTCTTATGCACACTGGGTAGCTAAGAATGGCTTGGCGCAATATTTTCACTGCATTGATTTTGTTTTTCTGCCTATGCTTGATGAGATCTAGCATAAAGAACTCATCTACCGAAGTTTGAAATGAAATAATACATTAAAATCTGATACTTAAACCTCATTTCGTATGAATTGAGAAAAAGAATTTGGCGAATTCCTTTGGCGGTCCTTCTAGTTTGAGGTATTCTCTAAAGCGGCCACTGCTGATTCTAAATTAGCCACTTCATTCATCAAGCCTAACACCGTTAATACAGCTTAAAAAAAATTGGAAACAGATCAATATACCCTCACTTAAAACCAGTTTAATATTTCTCTTACAATCAAAATAAACCAGACCCTCCTCCCTCTCAAAACCCAATATCACTGTCAAAACCAAAACTAATCTAACTTAAGAACATCTCCATTGGTGGTCCAACGGGCAGTCTAAACCATTGGAACAGTACAATTTATCTTGAATCGTCCTAAGTTTATTGCGGTAGGCCTCGCCGCAACAACTTTTTTATTATTTTTATTATTTTTCTCTATAAATAGGTGATTGATTTCTCATTTTTTGTACAATTCATCTTCAAATCTCTTCATTATTTTCTCAAAAATTCAATTCAAATCTACCATTTTCTAAAAAACAATTCATTTTATGTACAATTCAGTGTAATTTTATTATTTTTTAATGTAATTTTATACGTCCTGTATATGTTTATGAATATAGCACATTATTTTGAATACACTTTAAATACCATTATATATGCCCAAATGTGGCACGATTTTTTTTGTGGTTTCTTTTTATAATTTTTTTATGTATGAATTGTGTTAAAAACATATCCTATTTTTAAACACTTTTTATTTAATCTATGTAATTTGATTTTTTCTTATAATTTATAATCTTTGTATTTATTTAGCATAAATGAAGTATACTAATGGGATTTTTAAAATACAAAGCATAATTTTTTTTAAAAAAATATATTTTTAAAAATTTTCATATGAAGAAAGATCTAGAGTATATTCTTGCTTAAAGCCTCAATTATCAACGAAATGACTCTAATTGCCAAGTCGACGAGGAGGTCTTTGAAAATTGCATTTTTTTACAAGTTCAAGGTTAGGGAGGGGTTAAAACACCCGCGTATTTTCTGGCGCAAGAAGAAAACATAAACCAAGTTCATGGGAGGGGGGGGCACATGAATTAAGCCAATTTTAAAACTTTGATTGGGAGGGTTTATGTCACTCGAACTAGGAAAAAATGACACATATGATATGTGAAATATACTAAAACAAAAAAGAGCAATTCATGGACTATATTTAAACAGTAACATAGCTTGTCACTATCATGTCTACCAAAATCCAACTTTTGGTTATGATTATTAATGCATTTACACATTGATTAGTTCATGAGCACAAATTAAGTATAAACCCATATGAATTGGAATATGAATCTGTTTGCATCTAAGTTTTAGTTTGTATTTACATCCTTGTTTTCAAGTATATAGAGATAGATATAGTTGAAATATAAAACATAAAAGTTGTTTATTTGTATGTCTAGTATATTTCTGTAAATCTTCAGAGTCTACATATGAGTATAAATATAACAAAAAATAGATGCGAATAGGTGTAAAGAGGTCTAATTGAAAATCATGTACGGAAGTTGTAGTTCGATATTATGCATAAACTTCATTTCAGTGAAGCAAAATCTAATTTTTGGTGTAAATAAATTTTTATATGTATTTTATATATAATTTAAATTTGAGAATAAAATGAGTCCATTTATTTGTTATTGTTAAGTGGATCTGTGGTGGACTAACTTTTCTTTCAGTTTGAGGTCCTTTTATTTCTGACTGCTCCCATTATGGCCTCTACATAATATAATACGAAAAAATGAAATCAAAATAAAAGCATATAATACTCACCCCTTATTGACTTTGTGGCCCTAAAAGGGAAATGTGTTGTTTTTTTGAACTCCAAGGTTTTGTCGTATTTTAGGGTTTTTAGAGGAATGCGGTAAATTCAAGGTTGTGCCTGCAAATGTTTGCGTCATGGAGATGTAATATCACCAAAACCATTGAATTGATCCATGCATAATCACTACTGTCTCCTTCTGTGAACATACATAAATAATTGGTTTCGTCGAATAATTTAGTTGGAATTGTTGAATAAAACAATTTTCAAAGCTATTACTCTTTTCTTCTAAATGATGTGGCCAATATTATTATATTTCAGAATGCTTAAAAATATTATTCTATTTTTTTATAACAAAAAATATTATTCTATTAAGAGCATTATTTTCTACCTCTTTTTAATACTCTTAAAATATTCTAAGCCTTAATACAAAAAAAAAAAGAAATTGATTGTATTCATAATTAAACTATGAAAAAAGGTGACAGCAGGGAGATTATTTCTTAATTTCTTATAACTGTAGTCAAACAAAATATTCAGATAATGGACTCTGCTATATACTAAATGAAACGTAAAACACAAACAATAATAATGCAAATCCAAAACTGGCTATAACATTTTACAATGTTTTGTCATTTGTGATTGAAAGTCAAAATTGAATGAAAAAAAGAATTCGAGGACCAAAAAAGAAAATAAAAGAAAGATTTCGAAGCTAACGCCACAAATATGCACGTTGGATTCTTTAATTATATAATATTATTAGTTCATCAAGCTGAAGTTCAGCCTTACAGTGGTGGTCCTAGTTCATTTAATCTTTCAAGTTTCAAGTTCACACCAATATTGTATTAAAAATCTCTTGTGCCCACTAGGAACTTATTTTGACAATGAGATGCATACAAGTTTTTCCGATCTTTTGATAAATTTAGATATTTCGATGCACATATTTCACCGACGATCATAATATTTTATGCCATAAATATTTGATTTGAGATTAATAGAGATATAGGTACCTAGTTTTTATATGATTGTTGATAATCGTAAAATTTGTAATATTATTTTTGAAGATAAGAAATTCTGTTTCATTCGTGAGTAAATGGAATTATTTATAATTTTTCATGAACACATGTTCATTATTAATTAATTCTAAAGTTTAGATTGTCCATTTATATTTTAAGAGTAGGTTTGATAAATAAAAAAAACTTTGGACTTATTATTAGAAATGTCCAATTTTTTTTAATATTGACATATTGCAACCTTTCAGTGTATTTTTTTTCAAAAAAATATCCATTAGTTAATTAATCATTATAACTTTTTTGTTATCCGCTGACATGACACATCTCTGAATGTCAGGCTAGTAGCATGCCATATCAACACAATATTTAAACTTTTTAGCCATACATGTAATGTTATTCCACGTACTAATATACCGTATTAAAATCTTCACTAGTATTAGAAATTAAAAAAATTGATATTCTAATTAGAATAGGCAGAACAACAAAAAAAACATAAAATTTCTTTTTTTTTTTTTAGCCAGTTTGAGATTCAGAGTATAAGTAGAGTAACTGCGTAAGAGCAATGGCCGAGACTGCAAAAATTGACTTGGATCGATGTTATATATCTCTATGCTAACTTGCCAAGTTGATACCATTTGATGTGGCTTGATTGCATTAATTAATAAAACTTGTCAATTAATTAATCATATGTGTGTGTAGTTCCACACTCCCAAGTTTGATCACATTGCCCCAAGATTGGCAAAACTGCGTCAAAAATAGTCGAAGAAAGAAACAAAAAATAGCATTGAAAAGTTCAAAAATAAAGGTTTTATAGGAAGATACACATAATATAAATGAAATAACATTTAAATTAACCAAATGAGTCCTGATCATTATGTTGTTACTCAATACAAGCCACATGGAACATGACAAAAAATTGGTATTAACAATCAAAATAAATAAATAAATAAATAAACAAATAAATAAATAAATGAAAGGGACGAGCTTTTGTGATATTTGAGTTACACTGCTTGTCAAGTATCAAAATAGTCCCCCACAAATATAAAAAAAATAAGAAAAAGAAAAAGAAAAGTAAGAAAGAAAAAGCCATTAAGAACTCACCAACTACTAGCCTACGAAAATGAAACTATTCCATCATTGCCCCAATTTCCTATCGCATCTCACAGAGGAAGATGCAAAATAGTGACCCTTTTTTTCATTTTTCTCAAAATTTCTGTGTAAATTTCTACAAAGAATTAATCAAGTATATAATCACAAATCAAAGAAATTATTGAAAAGATCTATAGATGGAGAATAAATGTTATGTGGTGAAACAAAGTTTGAAGGACTAGGCATCACAAAACCATTATGGTCAATAAAATTCCGGTTACCATGAAGCGCAGGACTTAAATCTTGAAAGAAACCAAAACCAACCGAGTTTTGATCCGATGGCGGAGCAAACAAGTTCGGCGAAATCGGAGGAAGCGAAGCTGGTCCTGGCGACAAGATTCCAGGAAACAAACTTGATTTCTCCATTACTTGGTGATGGCTCATATTTTCAACAGTCCCCTCCTCAAAACCCACATCTCCAATTGCTTGTTTCATCTCATCTCTCGGCGGTTTCGCCTTCTCTATCGCGGCGTACCTGGCGGCCGGAGAAATTGCACCTCCACCCATGTGACCATCACGATCATGTGGAGGGTTGTTAGACCATGTTGAGGAAGAAGACGAAGAGGATGAACCGGTAAGGCGTTGAACTAGGTTCATGAAGTCATTAGGGTTTGTGTGGATTACCTTTGGCGACACTGTGTAGATTATTACCGGCGCTCGCGGCGGCTGCTGTTGGTGGTGGTGGATTGGTTCTGATTGTTGAGGAGCTACTGGAGGTTTCTTAATCTTGTACGAGTCTTTTCGGACCTTTAAAGCCGGCGGTCTCGGACCTTGCAGTTCTTTTCTTGGTGAGTTAATTGGATATTTCGAAGGATCCATATGAGTTTGTGTTTATAACTGATCAATGGTACTGGATGAGATTGAGAGTGATATTTCAGAGAGAACGTGCAGATCCCAGAAGCAAGGAGGAAATGGAGATGAGACAAGGTGTGTAATATTATGATGATTTTGTATTTTTGTAGATATATGAAGCCAATATATAAAGCACCAAATAAACTTGTATATACTAATAATAATGGAGTCGATTTTAGTACTAAAGGATCGAAATTTGGATGGAGATTTGATTTCTAATTAGAGGGAATGCACCATATATGATCAAGAAGAGATAACAAAATAGGTAGAAAGATCAAGTCAACGGAAGCAAAGAAGGCTACAAAAAAACTAAACAAGAATACAATATATATAGAGAGATGACAAAAGTAAAGATTGGCTACTAGTGAAGTGATATTAATTAATGAGAAAAATGGCCGGTTTCGTGGTGGTATGAATGTTTGAACATGTCAAGGCTTTGTTTCAGTCCTGGAGAAGAAGTCTTGGTCACTAATTTTCCACGTCAGATGTGGCTCTGGTGATGTGGCAAATCCATGCAAGCAGATCTATGTGCTCACAATTTTCATGACTGAAAAAATGGATCTTTGATTAGTCTATATATATGAGATTCGTATAATTAATTATGTGAGCTTGACAGCTTAAACCTAATCCATCTTAAGTTTCTTTTTTTCCCCTTTTTTTTTTCATTTTAATTGTTCTTTATCAAATTTTTCATTTTTCTTTTTGGTTGCGCCACTATTTTCTTTTTTCTTTTTGATAGGAGACTGTGTGGATGGTCCAGGACTCCAGTGGTGGTAGTGGGCAGATAAATATTTTTTTATATAATATATTGAAATCATTTTCAGTAACTTAATTTTATTGGAAAATTTTCGAAAATAACAATATATTTCAATAATTCATCAACAGCTATCTTTTCGTTGATGATTATTAATGTAAAATACAATTCATCACTAATTTCTGTCAATATTTTTCTTATTTTTGACTGTTGTAAAAAGTTAATTTTTCTTCGAAAACGCCCTATCGAAAGAGTGCAAGGATTGGAAGTACTGAAGGCCTCCATTGGCTCATTAACCGTATTTGCTACGTAAAAGATAATGAAATGCACAAGAATTTAGATTGATGTAAAAGTGACGTTTGTCTCAATTAATAGTTAACAGTATAATACAGTGACAGAACAGGACAAAATGATTAGAGAGTCTAAGTAATTACAGATAATGGTGAATGATGCTCTAATAAAATGACATTTTTTAACATATTAATATGTCATATCGATATTTTGTTAATAAATTTAGTTGCAATTTTTGCGGTTCATAACATCATTATTGTTATCTAAAAGAGCAAATGAAAATTGCTACAATAAAATAAAAAAATAACCTAGTAAACAATTTATGTATCGATTTGTCTCAAATAACTTGATATTATTTTATATAAACTAAATTTAATATAATTAAAACTATATTAATAATTAATAATTTTTAAAAATAGTAAATATATGTGTGTGTATGTGGATGGGGAGGGCTTGTGCTGGTTTTTTTATCAGGAGCAAAATAAAATATGAGATTGATGGAAACTAATTCATGAGTGAGAGATGAGTGAAGAGATCGAAAATATTCATTAAAACATAAAAATAGAATATGAATCACTTTTTTTTTCTTTTTCTCATCTATACTATTTTTTATTGCATTTTTTGCACTTATACATAACTTGCAACAGTTATATTTATAGGAGAATATCCATATCTAGTCAATAACAGTTTTTCATATTTTTCTCTCTAAATCTCAACTAATATCTTGAAATGAAATATCCTAAAATCTCTAGCACAATCTAGCATATCTCAACACTCCTCCTTGTTGGATTGTTGTTGGAAATTTTGAAATTCACCGTCTTTTTTTAACTCAAAAGATCTTTTCTTCAAAAATTTTGTGTGTGGTCGTCCTCCTTGCTGGTAACTTCTCCATTTTCTGGTGCACTTCTCACGCAGAATATTTTCTTCTTCTGTTTTAAGACACATAGGTCTTTCAAAAACTTTTTATAGTTTATAGACGTACTCATGTCCCTTTAACATGGTTTTTACAGTTTAATGACGTGCTGGTCCTTCAATGATTTTGCAGTTTTAAGACATTGCCGGTCTCTTCATCTTACAGTTTTGAGACATGCCGTTCTCTTTAGTTTTTTTCACAGTTTTGAGACTTGCCGGTCTCTTCAGTTTTTTTCCACTGTTTTGAGACTTGCGGGTCTCTTTTGTCATGATAGGATCAACAAGAGGAGAGTAACAGTTTCATAAGAAAAACATGTCATTTTTTCAAGATCAATGGGGCTCTAATACCAATTGTTGATTTTTATTCAAGAGCAAAATAAAATATGAGATTGATGGAAACTAATTCATGAGTGAGAGATGAGTGAAAACATCAAAAAATTCATTAAAACATAAAAATAGAACATGAATCACTTTTTTTTCCTTCTCTTTTTCTTCCTCGTCTCTACTATTTTTATTGCATTTTCTGCACTTATACATAAGTTGCAGCAGTTGTATTTGTAGGAGAATGTCCATATCTACTCAATAACAAATTCTTTTTTCTCTCTAAATCTACTAATATCTTGAAATGAAATATCCTAAAATCTCTAGCACAATCCAGCATATCTCAACAGCTTGAGCCCCTCAAGCCCCCTTTGTTGCTTCTCTAGTCTAGTATAATTGATAATTTTAAAATTTGGTGCATAAAATAAACTAGAATTTGAATTATTGAATATAGTACTTCACAATATCCAATCTTAAATCTCAAAATTGAAGATCAATTGATTTAATAGTAAGTATAAGATTTTGAATAAACTTTATTTCAACGCATAAGAATTTGATTTTTTTTATAAGTCGGTATCTTGAAAATTTTTATTTCTCTAGACTAAAAAATCTGGGGAAAACCTAGTATAACTAGAACAAAAGAATTCTTGCTAGCATGTGAAAAGATAATATTACAAAATGTCATCCAGTTTATAAAAAAACCTAGATTAAAAAAAAAAAGACATGTCTATACCATGATGAGATATTTAAGAATTCGAATTTCAAACAAAAGATTTATGAATAGACGATATATATATATAAAAATTAATACTAAAGTGTTATCTATTCTTTATAAGAAAAATTGTTATGTATTCTCTATAAATAAAAACAATCCGAGTTGAATGAATCCAAGTAAAGAGGAGAAAGAGGTCACACTGAAGAAGACATCGAGTTGAGTTATCAACTACACGCAGAGCAGAAGTAAGAGTAAAACCTGGCAACATAACCAAAGCTTGACCAATGTAGCTACTAGCCTACTCCCAACTTGACCTGAATTAAATTCGAGAAACAATTGGACAGCATCAAATTCGTGAGAATTGGCAATTTATATGTGACCCAGTTAGACGTTAAGAAGCCAAGTCAATGGCGTCAATTCATGCATCTTCTAGCTGTATATGTATATGTGAGGTACTAGAGGCTTGATGGTTTGCGTCAATGGACCCATGTGTGAGGTCTTCTATTAGATGGTTCCATCGCACCTAATGAATTATTAATCTTGTCTCTCCTTAGATTTTCCCCTGCAAATGTTCATACAAGAAATGGTCTTACATCAAATGTAAGCTAAATATGCTTAAACCTATAGTTGTGTAACTCGTGTTGCACCGTATGGAATTTTAGTAACAATATGACGAATGTGTAATTGTTGGTCGCTGGGTTTATTATTTTTTTAAGGAATCACATACTAGTTTAACTAATAAATATTATAATAAATATGTTTGACTTACTAACATTGATTCCAGCAGAAGCTATCAGCAGAGCAGGACCAGTTTCTATGTTGGCTTTACAGCAAACCACGGTTGAGATGTCAACGGGAGTGTTCGGCTGTTTCGCAGTCTAGATGTCACACGTGATCTTGCAGGATACTGGGTCAGGAGGCCAAAGCCCACTCTCTTCCGTTGAGAGCTCTCTCTCTTTCTTTTGGAGTGGTGGTGGTGTGTAATGGTGGAAGGTGGTGGTGGAAGAAGAAGAATTTTTCTTCTTATATAAGCCACCAAATGAGCTTGTGGGCATAACGGGTCTTACTGGCCCATTTCATTCTCAACTCAATTGGGCTTACCAATTGCTCTCGGTTCATGTCTCGGTTCATACATTGATGAACCGAATTCGGTTCTTCTCAATTGGACTTTCCAATTGGTCTCGATCTACGGTCCCGATTTACACATTGACTGACCGAGTTCGGTTCACCCGTCATGGGCGGACCACATTTTCCAACATTTCCCACTCACACATGACGAAACCATAACTCGTCATGGATCATGATGGAACCAATACTAATCATGATTAAGATCTCATGTCATACTGGCAAATAGACTGCGCGACCAGCATATGATGAGAGCGTAATTGCTATACACCTATTAGGGTTATATAACAATTCATATCTCAATCCTGCTAGAAGGTGTCTTTTGAAGACCAACTCCATTCTGCCAAAGTGTATGCAACAGTAGCACAAACTGCTAGAAATGTATGTCTTTCCCTAGTTCGTAACCACACAATTGCTGCTTTCGAACTTCTCGATCTCATGAAAGATTTTCTCAAAGTTCACACATCATGTAACATGCTACATGAGAGTCGACTAAGTAAACTTATGAAACTCGTGCAAATGCGTCTAGAAACAAACTTCCCCTCTTACACCAGACAATCTACATAATCAAGTTTACTTGCCCAGCTTGACAAGCTTGGTCTACTCAATCATGACCATTAATAGCAAGCTAAAGTAGCCAAACTCAACTATCTGTTTTGAATGTGTTAAGGGTTATAAGGGTAGGTAATACTGAGAACCACATATTCATGGCAGGGTCTCACACTAGGAAAAATGAGATCGTTTATCAAAATTTTCCATCCCCATGGTCGTGTATATAGTACATATGGTATGATCATGCGTTGCGGTGTTCTTTCCCTCCCTTAGAGGAGCACATATTGATAAAACAATATCAACACCACACAGAAGCTTCAGTTACAATGTATCTCGACGTCTAACCTTAATCCATACCTTAACAGGATTACTTCTGACTTTAAGACAGAATATGCTAAAAGTCACTCTATTTTAGCATCTGATCATTTCATGATCGGTATAGGAATTTTCCAATTGTGCAGGTCTTTTTTCATACGAATTTTCTTGCCTATTTACAATGGACTCATAACTATAAAATGCAAGATGACCTCTTGATTATGAGCGGACTCTCGATCTCTTTTTATGTTCAAAATCAACCTCATCTTAGTTATTCTTTCAACAGACTAGGAAAACTAAGGTAAACACCCGTGTGATTGGATTACTTCTCTGTCCAACATGCTTTCACATTTAACACTATAACAAATGTCAACTTTTAACATTTGCGTTACAACAAATGCCAGCTCTCAACATTTGTGCTCTTGTATTGCCCACAATGATCTTATTAAAGATCATGTTTTAAGGGATTATACATTTCATATGTCATGCAAGTCTTAAGGAACTTATTCCTTATATGCTTTTATTAACGGATCTTATGATCACATCTAGCATGGAATTATATTTCCAAGCTCACTTATCCTTATGAAACTTGTACTCAAATTCACTTGTCCTTATGCAACCAAATGTCTCACAAAATGATACTTGATCTTGATTTGCTTAAACTTATAATAGATCTTCTCGATCCTTAAGCAAATGGAGTCGACTACCACTAAGGACTGTCGTGGGTTCTTTAAGTGGTTAGTGCTAAGTGAATCACTCCACTTTATAGCCAACCTTCCTATTGCATTGCAGCTAATGAAGCTATGGTCTCAGCTTCTTTTGTCACACTTATTTGTGTTTCTCATTATTACATGGGGTGGCTTTTCAACCAAGCCCAAACACATAATCAGATATGAACTCCCTTATAATCCACATCATCATATGGAATAACAACTGTGTCTCATTTTATCATAAGTCTTTACGATAACACAGTGTCCTGCAGTACACCTAAAGCATCCAAATATCTCATTCACTGCTTTCCAACAACCTTCTTACGTGTTAGATCAATATTTGTTAGCTAACTTGACTGCATAGAAAACTCTAGGCATTATACATACCTAGGTATTACTACAAGACATGGTTTTGTAATCAACGCATGTACTCTTTATTAAACTATAAAAGACATTCACATGACATTCGTGTGAAGAACATTCCTTACATGTTCTTCCTTTCTCATAGGTTATGGATGCACGCACTTGCCAAGAGACTTGCTCTTAGTCACATGGTTTCTATGAGTTATGCATTTTTGCATCTTAAAGCGTTCAAGTACTTTGTTGATCCATCTCACTTGAAGAGGTACAACAATTCACTCGAAACGATCTCTTGAAATTTGACCCCAAGGGCAATCCATATTAGTAATCTCAAAGTTGGATCTCGACCAATCTTTGGAGTCATTCAAGTATGCTAGAACAATTCTAGCTACAAGTGTTGTGTTCACACAATATTAGAATAACAAGATTCATCTTGAAATACATAGTACTATCACAATGCATATGAATGTACCACTCTAAAAAATTATCTAAGATCATACCTTAAACAATGAAACCATAAGGATAAACCATATAGGTTTCTTCTCCAAATTCTCTATTGAGAAAAAAAGTCTCTACATCTATTAATGTAGGTCGAGGGATAGACTAGCCCAAATGGTAAAGTCTATTTGGTAAAGGTAAATCTCTCAACAAGTTGGACTTTCCAATCTCACTAACTAAATCCCCTTAGCGCTATTTATCGATGCCGTTCTCGATCTATCGCTCATGTATCCACTTATCTCCAACGGGTATTCTGTCTTTAGGTAGATCAACCAGTACTTAAGCACAATTTAATCTCTCAAATGTCATTTACACTACCATTGCTTTAATCCATATTTTACTGGGATAAGTGAACCTCTAACATATTTACAGGTTCGCCTTGACTTGTTGGGTTACTAAAAAGATCATGATCGATTCATTTATTGAAAAAATATCGTCGTTGGACTTTATCCCTTTTAGACTTATGCATTTTCAAAAAATGCTCCCACTAGATTCGATCTCTATATAGGAACTCCTATTAGGATTAAGTTCTCTACTCCCACTGGAAAATAGAAATCTTGCTCCCACTAAAGTCAGGATCAGGAACATCCGCACATGCTTGAGGTATATGATATAAAAGCTGAATC
>CAODLS012640111.1:0-17410 GCA_948243855.1 Flueggea neowawraea
ATGAAAGCTATTTTGTGACAACAATCCATGAAATGCTTTCATAGCGGGCCAGTCTAATACATGTTCCCCAACATGCATCTATATTCTAAGTTGATATCTCATATCCATAATCAGTAAAATGTGATTATCCACTTAGCAACATACTAATCATAATTCATCATCATTCCTATGATAATGATCGATTGGGGACATTTAGAATAGTATTCATTTTATCCTTATGGTTTTACTATCAAGTCACGTACTTGATGGCATAAGGAAGAATAAACCATTCATGGAGTTTTATCTTCATAAAATAGATTATATTTCATAGAAATGAAATACCTCTTTATTAAATAATTGAATGACAATACACATTAATGATTAGACTAGGGTACAATTCTAACAATGCCAACACGGCCTATGACCTCTAACGGACCAACGTATCTCGGGCTCAACTTGCCCTTCTTCCCAAATCTCATGACAACCTTCATTGGTGATACCTTAAGAAATACGTGGTCTCTAATTTCAAACTCCAAATGTTTGCGCTTCGGGTCAGCGTAACTCTTCTAACGACTGTGAGCAGTCTGGATCGTTTGCTGGATCAATCTCACTTTCTCTGTCGTCTCTAAAATCAGATCTGAGCCTATTGTCTCTCTCTCACCGACCTCAACCCAACATAAGGGAGATCTACACTTTCTCCCATACAAAGCCTTGTAAGGCATCATCCCGATGCTCGAATGTTACGAGTTGTTATACGAAAACTCTACTAGACGCAAATGGGAATCCCAACTGCCCGCAAAGTCTATAGCACACGCCCTCAACATGTCTTTTAAGGTCTGAATCGTGCGCTCTGACTAACCATCAGTCTACGGATAAAAAAAGGTACTGAAATCCAACCGAGTACCCAACTCTTCTTGCAGTTTACGCCAAAACTGTGAAGTGAATTGAGGCCCCCTATCAGACACTATGGAGGCTGGTACTCTGTGCAGATATACAATTAGGTCGACATATAATTTTTCCAACTGTGTCACTCTATATGTTGTCTTGACAGGCAAGAAATGTGCCAATTTTGTTAATCGATCCATTATCACCCAAATGGAATCGTATCCCGAAGATGTCCTCGGCAATCCAACCATAAAATCCATGATGATACGGTCCCACTTCTACTCTGAAAGGGGTAATTGCTGCATCAACCCAGAAGGACACTAGTGCTCAAACTTAACCTGTTGACAGGTCAAACACTGACTCACAAACTCGGCTATGTCCTTCTTCATTCCCGGTCACCAATAAGATTCTCAAAGATCCTGATACATCTTAATGTATTTTGGATGTACGGAATATGTGGAACTGTGACTCTCAGTCATAATATCCTAGCGTAAACCACCAGAAGATGATACACACAACCTCACTCCAAATCACAGGACTCCAGAGTCATCCAAACTGAATCCAGGTACCCCAGACGATCTAACCCTTTCGATTAGATTCTGCATCTCTGAATCCTCCTCCTGAGCTTCTTGGATTCGATCCAATAACATAGGGCTCGCCTCTATATGTCCAGACAAGGCTTCAGAATCATCAAACTGTAGTTCAACCACATATTCCATTAGATGTTGCCATTCTAACACGGCAGATCATCCCTCAATAGATATATAAGATAAGCTACCCACCAACTTCCTATTCAAAGCATCGGCAATAACGTTAGTCTTACCAGGATGATATGATATGGTGCAACCATAATCCTTTAGCCAACTCTAGCCTAGACCTTTGTTTAGGTTATATTGGAGATCTAGAGTTGATCTCAATTTTGAGTTATTTTGCTTTGAAATTCGATGATGAATTTCTTTTGATGGGAAAGTATGTAATATTTTATCCATTCCGGTTAGGATTCCTATAGATTTTTGACCGATTTCAATTGATCTTGAAGATAATCGGACGTATTTTGTAGAGGATTAGGTGTTATCGAACCTCGATGGAGGTCCGATGCACGTGTGGAAGCATGAAAGGTCGAGTATGTAATGAGAGAGTGAACAACATACGTTGTACGTTGAGAAAGACGTACGTTATCTGAAAAAGCAGCATAACGTACATTGAAGAGGTAAGACGTACGTTATCTGGGACGAGGATGATCAACGTACGTTGTCTGGGAACGACGTACGTTGAGGTGTGTTTTCCTCGAAATAGTGGCTACTGCATGTGTCATAACATGCGTTGTGAGGCACAACATACATTGTGCACCACCACAATTTATGTTGCCACTGAATATGACGTAAGTCGCCTTTGAAAATGTCAAAACGGTGCATTTTGATCTGCAGCTCCTAAAACGGAATCAACTCAATGTTTTCTGTCATTTTACACTGAAATCGCTCTCAAACTCGTTTGAAATCCTCTGTATTGCTCCTCCAACGTTCCTAATCCATTTCTGAGGTAAGATTAACATCCTTTCTTAGTTTTAAACTAGTTTTTATCCATTTAATTACAACATGCATTTTTGGCCGAATTTTTCTAAAATTCGGATTTTCTGATGATGCTGAGTTAATGGTATGTTAAAGAATGTTAGAATAGGTTAGATGGGACTTGTAGGAACATGATTTAAGCTTTAAATCAACTGATTTAATGATGATTTGAAAGAGTTAGGTCTAGGTATGAGTTTTGTTAATTTTAGGATGATTCAGTGTTTGTTTGTGAATTCTGAGGTTAGATTCGTGTTTAGGAGGTCAAATTGAGTAAAAATGTATGTCTGGTTTTATCAGGAATCCAGCAGAGCAAAATTTTGGCGTTTTGGCAAATATTTTTCCGTCGAGGCAGAATTTGGGTGTTTTTGCAAATATTTTATGTCGTAGATAGATTTATGAACTTTAGAGAGTTAAGAGATAGATTGTGATTATAGAAATTATAGAGACTGACTTGTAATTTTACTAATCAAAGTTTAATTGACGATTTCTGAAAGTTCGGGATAGAATTTGAGAATTCTGACTTATGGAATGCGAGTTGGTAATCCCAAGGTACTTTAGGAACGGTTTCATAAATTATCGAGTCTCAGGGATCAAAACATAATTTTACATTGGTCGGGGACCAAATTGTAAGTTTACGTAGATTTTGGGTCGAAAGTGACAAATTCACTTTCAGATTATATTTTGGGCGACTTCGAGGGTCTACACTTGCATTTGTGTATCATGCATTTGGTATTGCCACAGTACCACATATTGATAATTGTTTTACTATGTCTGTACAGCTTCTTGTGGTTGTCAGCACGAGCAGCTATTCACTACCGGCGGTTGACTGGTATTTTTGCTTGGGCTCTTAGGTGAGAGAATAACAGTTTCAGACACATAGTCTGTGTCTTTTGAAAATTATTATGTTTTTGGTGTATTCGACTTAGCTATGAAATTTGGATTAATAATGGTTTGATTGATTAATAAATCGGCTTATGTGTTTATTAATGCTCAGTACTTCTGTTGATACCTAGCACTTATGTATGTATATATATATATATATATAATTAAGGGACATCTAGCTACAAGGCAACGTAGCCTTTTGTATACCAATGCCCTGTGAAGGCCCAGTTACCAGGGTAATATGGTAGTCGTTCGTCCGGCCAAACCACATGCTCTGTTTGATCTGTTAGGTGGCTCTGTTTCCCTTCTATTATCTATCTGTTCTGGTCCCTATCCACCTCTGATATATACTCTGTATATGTATATTCTGTATTCTGTCTGTTGCATACTATTTGTTTTGATTGTGAAGGTTTTCAAAAATTGTTTTTAAAAGAATATTGTACGTAGAGTGTATGCGTAGGTATACGTATATTCATATATTGCATGCGGTATTTTGGAATGATTTCAAACCAGACTATGTGATGCACGTATGAGGTGATTTGGAGTGTTACTCCTCACTGAGTTTTACTCACCCTTTAACATTTTCAGGTTGATTTTGGAGTCTGCACCCGTTCAGTTTTTACATCTCAGAGAGGCGTTCGTATATTTTGGTGAGTGACGCCCTTTTGGCCGTGCTCTCCTCCTTTGTTTAGAGCTCCATATTGATACACTGTTGGGTTATTGGGTTTTCACATTTTATATCTCAGGATATGTATTTATCTATATTCGCATATTATGTTTTTACTCAATTATACGATATTTTGTTACATTATTAAATATATGAGGTATGTTTTTAATATAAATGGTTTTATATTTTCTTAATAAAATTGGTTAATAACAAATGAATGAGTAGTTATCTGTATCTCTAAGGCTTGTGCGAGATGGGCCGGGCTCCCACAGACGGTCCACCTCGTACGCCGATCATGGCCTGATTTTGGGTCGTGACAAAGGTGGTATCAATCTCCTCTTTTTAAATATGAGTGGAAAATTTTAAGGCCTTCCCATGCTTAGGTCTTCCACTTCTTGACTTTATCACAATTTTATAATTTATGAGTGAACCAATTAGAGCATTAAACTCTAATGAGTTCAAGTCTTTTGACTCCATGATTGCAGTGACCGTTGCATCCCATTCTTGAGGCAAATACCTCAAGATCTTCTTCACCTTCTCATTACTAGAGATTGTTCTTCCAAGAGAAACAATACCATTTGTAATTTCCACAAAGCGATCAAGCAAATTTGAGATGCTTTCTCCATCCGTCATTGTGAATAACTCATAGTCATGTAGAAGCATGTTGATATTAGATTCTTTGACTTGAGTTGTACCTTCATGTGTAACCTTAAGCATTTCCCATATCTCCTAGGCATGCCCACAAGAGGAAATTCGATTGTACTCTTCTTGACTCAAAATACAATATAATAGTTGAGTAGCTTTGGAATCTTGACTAAGAGACTTTCAATCTTCATCATTGAAGTCTTCATACTTCTTAGGAGTGCCATCAACATTCTTTGGAATTTTAGGACCAAGAACAATTACCTTCCAAAGCTCTATATTGTAGGCTTGAATAAAAATAGACATTTTCTTCTTCCACGAATCAAAATTTGATTCATCAAAGTAAGGAGGAATGTTAGAAAAAACACCAAGAACACTTGGAGTACAAGGACCGAAATCCACTTCTTCAATGCAGACATTTTCTCCAATGATGCTAAGCCTTCTTGTTTGGAGACCCGCTCTGATTCCACTTATTGGAGATTTTTTGGTCTTTGCTTTGGTTGTGTTTGGATAGCAAGAGCAAATCAAAATAAAGTAGAGAAATCAACACCAATAATTTATAGTGCTTTGGCCAACCTTGCCTACATCCACTACCTAAGTCTCACCACTTAGGATTTCAACTATAACGGTGATTGATTTCGGCTCAATCCAACAAAGCCAATACAACAAGGTTGATTCTTGGCTCAACACCTCTAAGGCCCTCACAATGTTGTTTTCTTTAGGTTCACAACAACCATTACAATGTTCTCACACTCTTGAAGTGTTTACAAACAATGAAGCTCTATGCTACAGTTGAATGTATGTATTTGATGCTTGAACTTTCATCTCTAGCTTGATTTGGTGTTTTTCTTGGTTGGAATTGATAGGAGTTTTGGGACAATGAATTATGATGTTGTTCCACCCATTCTTAGCCTTTTCTTGATATATTTATAGCCTCTCCAAGTAATATGACTGTTGGCAGAGATAAAATAGCCGTTGGAATGCATTTATAGCCGTTACAACGTCCTGGACCAAAAATTTACTCGAGTGAAGACTTTTCATTATTCAAGTGAGCTGATACATGGATTACTTGAGTAAGCTAAAACTGGTTACTCGAGTGAGATAAGGCATAGATTACTTGAATAAGCTAAAACTGGTTACTCGAGTGAGATAGTTTAAACCGCAACACCCGAAGCTTTTCTTTACTCGAGTGACACTTTGATTTACTCGAGTGAGTCGATAACGATCATGTTTAAATGATTAATAATCCAACTCAATTTTTTTCATCATCTAAACATAAAAGGATCTTAATGCTGATCACACGTGATGCAACAATTGCATGGTTTCCCTAGAATTTTTTGTTTTTCGAAAGTTACAGCTTGATGGAAATTGTCTTCTTTGGAATAAGGTGTTAGTGCTAATACAATATATCTTAAATGTCTCCTTTCTCTTTCAATGTTTCATTAACTTGTCAACAAAGTAAAAACTTGGCATTTGCTTTTTTCTATTTATCTTGGAATGACGAGCTCCTCGAACTATTGGAAGCAAATACTACATTATTTGGCATCCAATTATATTTGATTTGTCTTAATTCGTGGCCAGTCTTAATCTTAATGATAGTAATGGATTTGTAGGGTCTGTACCAATGGCAGAATTAAGAATCGAAGGGGATGAGATCGGGATAAAGACTTACCAGTGTACGAAGCCTCAATTACAAAGGCAGAGATGGATTGACAATAAGGGTAGAGGTACCTGGACCTCTTCGGCCGACCTCACCTCCCTCTGCCACTAGTTTGTAATCTTAAGATGTAGAGAGTTCGATTTATTTTTTTAATAGAATAAGAGGCTTGGAAATATCTTTTTGTATAAATCTAATTAATTCAGGTCAAGATAGAATTTTTTTTAAAACGGTAAAATTCTTTCGATTGAACTTAGTTGATGATCATCTATGCACAAGAATTATGTGACTTCGAAGCAATTCAATGAAGACATAGTGATACATAGTTCAATCACTAACTTACTTCAATACTATTGACATCATAATGGTTCTTTGACATAACCTTTGCATTTGGACAAATGATCCCGTGAAATGAGAGTTCATGTATGGGATTTATTTGAGCTCTTCTTTCTTTTGGTTAGAAATAGAATTTTTGATATAATTTTAATTAATGAATTCAAAAATATGAAGTTTGAACATGAAACTTCAGTTTAGCAGTCGAAAATCAAACCAACACATTACCAACAAGATTTTTTTTTTCAATCTTACCAATAAAATTATATTAACAAACTTTTCAAGACAAGTCTTGGAAATTAAATCACAAATAGCTGATAGGTTATATTTCATGTGTTGTTTACATTGCATTTTATGTCTATTTTGTGTTATAAATCGTTGTTATTCGTGTCTTTCTATGTTTTATTGCTCATTTGGTATTTTAGGTGGAATATTGGTGAAACATGAATTATTGGAGTTGTTTCTGTGCATTTCAGGCGAAAACTGCATTTCTGTGTAACCACGTCATAGTAGATGCGTTGACTAAGTTTGACCGCTGTGCATTGGGCCGCGTGCTGGACTTTCGGGCCACATTTTTTAAGCCTCTTAGACGTCTTGAAGGGCTCTTAATTCAATATTTTTATGATGGTCTCCTTCCATTAGAACACAAGATATTTTTATGATGGTCTCTTTCCATTGGCTCTTAATTCAATATTTTGTTTGTGAATTGGTGATTTTGTTACTTCCACATTTAACTTTGATTTTGTTTGTAAAAGAACTTCGTTATCTGTTTCGAATTGCAAAAATTTTTCAACAAAGTTTAAAAATTTTTAAAACTCCAATTCATCCTCCTCTTGAAGTGTCATTCCATTGCTTATTGGGACCAAGACCGTTGTTTACAAGTAGACCCCTACTGGGATTTTTCATGGAGCTCATTTCAAAGACCACACTAGTTTAATTGAGACACTGAGACGATGAAAGACATTGTTTGTTAACTCCTTGTGTTATCATTTCCTTTCAGTATCCACCCTTTTATATCTACCCATTGTTGACCCCTTTGAGCCTTGACCTATTCTTTGTTTAACACCTGTTTAACCATCCTTAATTTATTCAAGACCTTCCACATTTGAACACTAAGTTGAGATATTTTTAATTATGATATATTGCCAGTGTACTTTTCAGTGCTAGTGCTTGGAGTTATTGTTATGTTATACATGTCTTGTCCATCATTTTTATGTTGATGTTGTAGCTGAAAGGCTGCCCAATTTTGTTATAAGTTTGAAATATGGCGTTGCTTTGCTTCGAGAAAAAAATGAAAAAAAAAAACAAAAGAAGGAAATTGAAAACAACATATGTGATGAATGATGATGAAGTACAGAAACGCACAAAAAGGAAGTTAATTGTTTTTGGGCAGCCTTGTTTAGTTAAAAATAGACATGTATTTATTTATTTCCGCATTAGCTTGGTACGGGGATGTTATATTAGTGGCAAGTATCACATGTTCTTATTATTCTTTATATCAACTTATTAACCTTTCTATTTAACCCCATTACAGGCCTAAGTAAAGTTCTTTTTGATCGGTGTTTTGGTTAAATTCTCTTAATGGTTACGATTTGACTTTATGCCAAATATTGGAAAGGCTTGCTATGAGTGAGTGAGTTCGGGCGCAAACACTTACACCTAAACACTTTGAGAGATTGAGTGTAACCTGTGATGTATGAATTTGACTTTCTTTTTGGGGGCATTACTAGTGCGGAGACTATCTTTTAATAATGTCGGCTACCCTGGCGATAGTTGTATTTTTTCTTGAACTTTTGATACATGTCGATTTGGGTTTAACACTATATGGGGGTAAAAAGGAGTGATTGGAGTTTAAAGTTTTTAGTAGTTTTAAGTAATAGAATGCTTGAGGACAAGCATTATTTAAGTGTGGGAAGATTTGATAGGTTGCATTTCATGCATAGTATACATTGCATTTTACGTCTATTTTGTGTTATAAATCGTTGTTATTCGTGCATTTTTTATGTTTTATTGCTTATTTGGTGTTTTTGGTGGAATAGTGGTGAAACATGAATGATTGGAGCTGTTTCTGTGCATTTCAGGTGAAAACTGCATTTTTGCGTGACCACGGGGTAATAGACGCATTGACCAAGTTTGATCGTTGTGCATTGGGCCGCGTGCTGGACTTTTGGGCCACGTTTTTTAAGCCTCTTGGACGTCTTGAAGGGTTGCTAGCTCAATTTTGTTGTTGGATCAATACGATTACCATTATTATTATTATTGTTTTTAGCTATTTTAGGAGAGGAATTAGGTTTTCCTAATTGGACACATATATATACCTTGTTTATGAGATTGGCGACTCTCTCTTCCTCATCTGATCATTCACACATTCTTGTGCAGTCACCAATCTCTCCATTTTTGTGTTTTCTTTCTCCTAGCATGTGTAACTAAATATCTATCTAGTTAAGGTATTTCAAAGTTCAATCCATTGACGTTGCGAAACTTTTATTTTAATTATTATAAAGCATTTCAAGTATTTGTTCAGTTTCTATGCTTCAGTTCTTTTATTATTATTATTCTGATTGATTGATTGATTGACAATGACCCGTTAGTCAATTGATTGAAATAATATATTGTTATTTAGGATCGATAATGTGTCACATTAGTCCTAATATGGTAACGAATAACTTGGATGAATGTTGCTAAACGTTATTCATGTTATGTGATTGAATAATTTGGCTTAAATGAATCATGATATTTCTGGTTTCACTGACTATGATAGATGTCTCTTTGATTCGTATTATTATCATAGATTAAACCTTGTCAAGGAGTCCTGAAGGTTGTCTAGTGATTAGAAAAATAGTCTGCAGGGTGTCTCGAGATTATCGAACATGAAAGAAGAGATTGGTTAATTGAGTGTGTCACCATTAACTATAACCCTATCTATTTGAATGCTTTGTATTGACATTTTGTGTCTGTGATCAACAAATTAGATTGAACGGAGAAGTATTTTAGCTAGGCTTTTATTATTATTGAATTTCTGTTATTCTCATTACTGCAGTCTATTTCTCTGTTGCAAATTTTTATCTCTGTTATTTTTTAATCTCGGCTTCAATTTTCAGTCATTTTATTTTATTCTTTTGTTTCTGCAATTAAACAATTTTTCATTGGTCTCTGTGGATCGATTCTACTCACTGTTTTATTCACTTTATTATTATGAGTAAGTTAATATTATTTTGGTGTGTTTAGTGAATAGCCAAATTAAATGGAAAAAAAAAATAAATCAAACTCATGAATGAAAGAAAAGTCCACGATTTTCAGGTGCACTTCATTTAGATTGGCCCTAAACCCTTTTGTATATAGCTGATTCTTGTTTACGAAACGTTAATGAATGCTTATAGAGCATCCACAAGTGGTTAAAGATCAGATAGTCATTTAATATGGGACAATAAATGTTGACCCCAAATTTTTGGTGGTTCGATTGCTTTCATGTATTTGATGTTAGAACCTATATTTAATGCGTTAAGCTAAATGGGTACATTTAATGTCATATCTTTATATGAATAGTGTCTTTCAATTATTCTCTGTTTATTCCAATATTCTGCCATGAATTGCTAGCTTCTTTCATTGTCCAAGCCTCCTCTTGTGCTGTCAATCTTAATATTCATTAAATTTTGCTACATGTTATCACTGCACACTTTATTTTGTTTATTTGTTTTAAAAGTATTGCAAAAGAATAATTACACTAAGTATTTTTATCATTTGTCTGTACTAATTGATATGAAATGAGTTTCACTGCAAAACTATAACACATTTACAAGCTGCAATCCATCTAACAAACCACACCAACTTACACTGCAGGAGGCGAACCTCCGATCGATAGGGAGATCTGCCCCCACTACTATACAGTGATGGCTCGCCTCATCCCTTTGTAAGGGCACCTATGCTTACTACATCTTCTAAAGGAACAATACACGGGACCTATCGCACCAATCAAATGGTCGACACATAACATTTTTTTCTCTCCACTCATCCTCCATTACTTTTTAAATGTCTCTTTCCCTTTATCTTCTCCACATCTCTCACCAAAATTTTGCTTCAGGCACTTGTCCAAAAAAAAAAATTTAGGCATCGGATTGAGTCTCGAAACAGCTCTAAGATCCCCCTCTTCTATTATGCAGGTCTTCTCATCAGCCCCATGGCATTATAGCATTATCCCATTCTTATCAATAATTATTAAATTAACATTTGGTGTTGACATGAAAAAAAAATTAATTAACTGAGATGATGATTTTAATAACTAATTAATTGATATTCCTTGAGAATAAAGATTATGTCATGTAAACTGAGAGTTATAAATTTTAGCAAAGCATTTATGACTTTTTACTATAATAGAGTTAATTTAGTGGTGTCAAATTTTAGAGCGGTACCGCCCTCTTTTATAAAAAAAAAAACTTAGTGGTGTCGAAGTGAGTTCTATTATTAAAAAATTCGATTACAATTATGAGTCAAATATTAAAAATAACAATAAATTTTTGAATGCGATTAGAAGCATTTTTATAGGACTTCATAAAGTAGTTTTTATTATTCTTAAGCCTGATTATAGGGATTAGTAATAGATGTTTGGAAATCTCTATACAAGACATAGACAAGGAGACTCAAAGTGGTGTTTTGTAACATTCTACAAAATAATATATTGCAAACGCACTCGTGCCATCTTGGAAATATAACCCAACAGTAAAGAAGTATAGGATCTCTCTGGTCAATAAAAATCACTATGTGCTACCAACACATATAAGACATTATTTTATTTCTTTTTTGAAAAAATCTGCATTGTTTACCAAAAATTCTCAATTTTGATAAATGTCCACATTGAAGCGGAAAAATAGAATAATCCTTATAGTGTTTCCCCCACACCATGTTCTCATTGTACTGAATTAGGGTTAGATGTTGGATTGTTTGGAGATGAGTGTGAGTTGTTTTTGCTATCCCTAAAATAATTCTAGATATGCTGCAGCAATGTTTAGAACCTAGATATGCTTTGAAACTGGTGAACCAAATTTTTGCGTGCATGTACATATGTATTGCATTAAGTTTGCCTTTGCATTGCTTACACGAAAGTCACAACTGGCTGCCTACTTGTTACGGTCTTCATACTACAGCACTTTGGTAGGATAACTTTGCTTTTCTTTCCTTTTCAACGCATTGTAATTTTGAACATAGTTTTCTCCTTTTTCAATATCGTAATCCTAAATATGCGAAAGCATTTTAGGTGGTGAAGTTTTTTTCCTATTCTATAAAGTCAATGTTTTGGTAGTTTGGTTCTTAACAAAAAAAATTTGGCTTATCAAAAAAAAAAAAGAAAATTTCGAACCAGTAACATAAAATAAAGTATCCGCAAATAATATTGAGTTGTTCCCTTCTTCTTCTTATTATTTTTTTTAAGGAAAATACTTGCTTACTCTAGTTGCATATCTCCACTCATGTACTCAACAATTAATAAGTGACGTATAAGATAATGTTCCCACTCTTGAAGTATGTTCTCACTCATGTTTCTAATCTTTTATTTGTGTGATATATGAACGAGGTCATACTTTAAGTGTAGACAAATATTTTCCTTTTTTTAAATAGTACTTTTGAACTGAATTTAAAATACATTAGATTAATGAGAGAAAATGTGTCATATACATCATTTGTGGATGAATTAAATTAATGTGAGGCCCAAATCTAAAGCAAAAACATACAATATTCTTAGTGATAGCAAAAATTAACAATATATCTAAATCCAAATTTGTAGGTTTCAGAATGATGTTGTATAAGATATACAACAATAAGACACAACTAGTAGCAAGTACTTTAAATTGCTAAACTTGGTATTCATGAAACAAATCCACACCATAAGATGGGTTAAAGTTAAGGTTAACATAAAATTGGTGGGAGAAGTGGTATGTGGGACATGTCTGGGGTTAAATCCTTCAATTTTTTGGGACATTGCACGTGCAAAGAACAATAGTAGGGCCCAAATACCTCCACACTTTGTTTTGCTTTATGAAAAGCACAAAGTTGGGATTTATTTTCGTAACTTTGAAATTGATGTGTTATCAACATCTTAGGTAATTAACAATTAAGTGAAGGTGGTGTGTGTAGGTAGTGCCCAGTTTCAAGGTAGTACCAATAACTTTCACTAGTTGGCATGGTAGTCCCAGCTGGATTTCATTTGTAGAAATGGCATGTTCAAATTCTAAAAGAAAATATTATTAATATTTTAATTTTTTGAGGTGGTCATTTACTCTAAAAAAATACATAAAAAGTTCAAACATTTACATATCAATAGAAAACTATTAAAAGTAGTTTCACAATTTAAAAATAGAATTTGAAATCACTCCAATAATAATTTATGATTAATTTGACAGGAAAAAGGTGTTAGTATATTTGTGTACAACGTCTTGCGATGTTTGCATTTTTATCTCAATGTTTAAAACACAACAATACATACATAATATTTTTCAATCTTTTGCGAATCTATCACTATTTTTGCTATTTCTTTTTTTCATTAAATATTGACGGCAACACAGTGCCAATCTTAACAGAAAAAACCTAATTGAAGGTCATTAATGATAGATTTTTCTATAATCTCAAAACTTATATCTACTAGTAGTGATGAAAATATTATAGGTATCTTGTTGTGTATACAAATATTAACAAGCCTTCATATTCCAATTTCAGTGACTTATAAATGCCTTATCCATAGAATCAAAATCCATCTAACACCCTAAAACAAGTGGAATAGAAGTGATAAACAAGATATTGTTATGTAAAGTGATTACTGTATGCATTGTTAATATTCAAATCTATTCGTGGGTAACCTTTGTACGAGAATTTGAACCTTTGTCTTTCAATGAGTCAAAATTTTCAAATCTGACTTAGGACATGAGACTCACAAATCCCCTTTTAAAAAAATCTTCAATGTTTTTAATAAGAGGAGGTCGGTACATGAAAAGGAGAGGATAAAACAAAGAGAAGGAAGAAAAACGTGTGTAGAATTGTCTCTCTATGTATGCTTGTCCATTAGCTATGTGTTGCTAGTTTTACTATATCATTTGCTTCTTTTACGGCAGATATATAGAGTAAAGGCCATATATCAGTTGGGTCTACAACTTGTAGTGCACAGTAAGCAAAACTTTATAGTTCAAAAAAACACTAAGCAAAACTTTAAATGGTTAGAAGTGGAACTGCATAGATTTTTTTACTCTTTCTTCTATCAATTATTATTTGAAACTTGTATTTATTTGCTTGTGTTGAAGACAGAGTTGTAATAACCTCAAGGTTTAATTATTTAACACTAAATTGAATGTTTCTAGAGAGATGGAGTTAGTTTCTTCAGGGAAAAAATTGTTTTGAGCTAGAATTCAGTACCAAACAGTGTTATCAGAATCAAACTTAGAGTTTATTGACAAAATATTAGTTCACTAATTAACATATTGGTGTAGATAGACTTTATTTTATTAGAGTATAAGATCCAATAAAAATAATATTTATTATAAAAAAGTCGCCAATATTCTAATGATTCTCTAACATTTGAAAAAAAAAATATTGGATATGCACATATAAGTGGAGAAGAATAGAAAAAATTCCATACCAAAGGGTTGTGGAAGAAGTGAATTGTCGCGATCCGACATAATCACACGGCTGCTTTTAAGCAACATCTGAAAACTAATAGACTTTTAATCATAAAACCAAAAAATTCAAGTTTGAATTACTTAAATAACAAAATCTTTATATTTATAAATATTTTTATTCATATATACTTTTATGATATGGGATTGGACAATTGTTACACAACAGGTAATTTAACCTATTAACTTTAGCTGGGACATTGCAAAGACTTCCAATTATGATGTTCATAATCTCTCTTGTATTTTTTTGGTATAGAATTCGCCTAAACTCAATGTCTTCCTCTCAACAGCTGAGGTTTGCCCACCACCATTCAAGTTTTCACTCAAAGTGGTTCTAATATCATAACTGTCACAACCCGGTATAAACATGCAACTGTTTTTAAGCAGCATCTAACAACTAATAAGTTTCCAACCATAAAATTCAAAAGTTCAAACTAAAGTTATTTGAGTAGTCAATTTTTTTATACCTATAAATATTTCCATCCATATATAGTTATACAATGTGATATTAGACAGTTGTTGTACAACAAATAACTTGACTAGTTTCAATTATCTGTGTTAGGTGGGATGTTGCATGAATTTTAGATAAAATATAATTGGTAAAAACTCATAATTCAATATCTTAACATCGTAGGTAAGATATCAATTTAAGTTTATCAAAAATAGCAAGTGATTCTTATTTGATGAGGTAATCAAAAAATGATTATATAAATTAAAAATATAACGTGAAAAGTATTAATCTAACTTATAAAAAAAATATTGATCTAAAAAAGAAGAATATATATAAATGCAGTTAAAAAAAATAAATGAATAAATATAGGGAGCAGGCAGAGAGAGAGAGGAGTGGAGATGGTGTAAACATGAGAGCAGAGAGTGAGGAAGAAGAAGTGGGGAAAGAGACAACCCGTTGGGCTCACACACAAAGGCCAAGCCGACCAGTGTACGCACACCAATGGAGATGTTGGGCTACGTCGAACCTGCTTGCTTCTTGCTTCTTGCTTCTTGTCTCTGCCTTGTCTCTCTTTAAAATTTTTATTTCATTTTCTTACAACCTATTCTTTGTCACATTCTTAATTGGGATGGGAGCCAAACCCTCCGATCTATATGTATCTGACATGCTTCCACACCCTAAACAATTACTAAAACATTTCCTAAAGAATTACTAAACATTTCCTCGTATCACTTTACTGCTTATGAATTAGTAAATAAAACTTGATAGTACAATATGAACAGTGGGTTGTAGTTTTTTTATAAGTTATTTTATTTGTTGGCAGTAGGATTTAATTCACTACTTTCCAATACTAAATTTAATTTTAGTATCAATGAGATAATGAATTGTAGTTAACATATAGACATTGTTGAATTATCTGTTAAAAAGGTATAATTTAAAGGTTTGAGAGATATGAAACCATTAACATTAACCATTCTTTGTAAAAGTATATAAAAAAAAACTTGAGAGTGCCATTTTTTCTTGATAAACAAAATTAATTTTATAAATTTAAAAATAAAGAAAATAACATTTTTAAATTATAATTTATTAAGTAACATTTAAATATTTAATACAATAATATATGCTAAATTAATGTTTGGTTTCTTTTTTTTTCCACGTTTCAATACGTGTGATCATTTCTTTGGTCTTTATCAAATAAATTTGTCAATTATAAGTTTTACTTTATGAACGAATTCAATAACTTTAAAATTTACGACAAAAGTTTGATTGCAGAAAATAAGAGAGATTGCCATTCAACTATATTTTGTAATTATTTTTTAGGAAGTTATTTTGTGTAGCGATCAGCGATGGGGTACTGTTTTTCGTAGACTGCCTAATTATCTGCATAGCAGTGATCATCACCTAAATTTTGAGAGTGCTAAAGATTGACTACATATATATACTTTTTATTATTATCGTCTGTTTAAGTTGTAGTTATTAAATATTTTAAGGGTCATTGAGCTCGTTTATGGTACGGGGGCGATAGAGTTTGAGAAGTACAAGAACAGTGATGATTCAAGTTTGCCAATAAATTTGCTATGTCAATTAATGAGACGTGCGACTGACTGTTATGTTCAATTTCGGTTTTTCTATGTTTCCTTGCATAGTTGATATGGCATGTCATCCAATGGTTGAGATGAAATACAACTTTAAACTTGAATCCTTACTATTCTGCACCACTTGAGATTTTAACTCTCTAGCTCATACAATAACCAAAATCAAGGGTCATGTTTAAACACCTTTATTTTTCAACACATATTTTTAGAACAAAACTGTGCGGATTTAAAATTGAAAATGCCTAATTAAAGGTTATTGTTGTGTTATGATTCTCACATTAATATATACCGGGAACAATCGCTTAAAAACATTATCCTTGTTTAACTAGTTAAGGCTTGATTTGATTAATAAAATCTATCTGAAAATTTGTCCACCATTACTAAAGACATGGACGCTCGAAAACATAACCCTAAAAAGGTTACCGTGAAGCAAATATTGGGCATTTTAGTCAAAGTGAGAGAAAAGGCTAAGCTAATGAAAGTTAACCGCAGTGTTACCTAATACAAACCATATAGTTTTTTTGGTTGAACTAACAGAAACCATTTTAAAAGTTAAAACGGTCGGTAACGGTATATTTCATTGATTCTATTCATATTATTAACTTAATTTTTGGTCATAAAGTTATTAACCTAATTTAGATTCTTCCTCTCTTAAAAAATCATATATTATTAAATTATTCCCTACCCTTCCCCACACCCCTAATTACCCTCTCTCTCCATTGCCTTTACTATCTCTTCAGTACCTCTCTCCACCATCCATCACTCTCTCTCCAGTCACATTGTACTCTCCCTCACCCCCCCGCGCCCCCCCCCCCCCCCCCTCTCTCTCTCTCTCTCTCTCTCTCTGAGTCTATAAAAGAAAACTCACCAAGCTTAACTATTCCCTCTCTCTTTCACTTCTTCACTTCACTTCCTCCATGGCTGATCCTTTCTCTAACAACTTCTTCACTGGTTGGTTCAAGATTAATAACACTCTTCACCACTACCCTTCTCCACCTCCAAACCCACCACCACACCATCCCCATCTTCCCTACACCACCACCTTCTACTCTCTCAACCCACAAAACCACCACCACACCACCAACTCCTTTCAACC
>CAODLS012640572.1:0-10640 GCA_948243855.1 Flueggea neowawraea
TAGATATGAGTGTGAGGAACATGGAGGAACATAGATTTGGCTTGATTGATGAGAAATTGATGATTATTTATTATGGGTATTTTTAGTCCAAAAATTGTAATTTTGGTTTGGATGATTTTAGGTGATTTTGATGGAAACCAATGATGAATTTGGACTTCTGCGACTGATTTGAGTTAGTTGGAACCATTGCAAACATCGAGTTTCACTCGGTTCGAGATTTAGGCCATTTTTGAAAATACTTTTTTCGTCGCAAGGACTTAGTTGTAAATTCTAATTTTTCTGGAAAAAAATTGGAGGACTGGATCTGATATTTGACATGAGGGTCAGATTTGTAATTTTGAAAAAATATGTTATAGATTTGTAATTTTTGAAAATATTCGATAATTTTGGTAAAATTGAGGTTTTATTTATAAATTGAGTTATTTGGAGGATTTAATTATTAATTCTAAATGTTTTGGGATTAATTATTAATTTTCGAGGCCTTAGGGACTAAAGTGTAATTTTACGAAAGTCGGGGACTAAATCGTAATTTTACATAGATTTTGAGTTTTGGGACGAAAGTGTTAGATCTTCCACCGAAATGGGTTTTCTGTCGTTGTTTGAGTGTCTGATTCTGCATTTGCATGTGCATGCATTTCGGTACCGCCACAATACTAGCGCCACGTTTTCTGACTCTGTCTGATATTATTCTGTTTTAGCTCAGTTTGTTGTCTGAGGTGGTCAACCATCCACCGATGTTTGTTACATGGTCAACTCTACCATGTGATATCTGACCCTAGTCCGAGATTTGAATTATTGGCTCGACGTCCAAGTGAGTGAAATGTCAGTTTCAGCCATATAGGTTGTGTCTTCTAAATTATATGTTTTTGATGTGCTGGACATTTTTTTTGAAAATGGGATTAATAAATGTTTGGCTAATTAATAATCTGTTTATGTGATTATTAATATTTCGTTTTCGTTTTTGAAATGATAATATTCATATGGTATTTGAATATTTTCCGTAAATTATATTTGTTTTAGATATTGAATATTTATATAAGATTTCTAAATATTCTTGGTAAATGATTTTTGTTGCATGTGAAATTGCTATATATTTCGATATGGGGCACCTGTGTTATGTAGGGTAAACGTAGCCATTGGTATACAATTGCCAGTAAAGGCCTAGTTACCAGGGTTTATGGTAGCTGTGTGTCTGGCCAGACGCATGTACTTAGATTAAGTATGGTGGTGGAGCCCACCTAGAGTGTGATATATTATCAGTCTATTTCAGGTCCTATATTAGTTCATATATCTATATATATCCTGTGTGTTTATGCCTGTTATTTGCTTTGATTGCGAACAATTTTTAAAAGGAATTTTTAATTATTATATTATAAAATATTAGTGTGTATATGTATATACAAATATATCTGTGTGTGGTAGTTTTTGAATGGTTTTCAAAATAGTTTTTGTGAGGCCTGAAGCCGATCTGGAGTGTCGTTTCCTCACTAGGGATTCTTACCCCCTTTTTCTGTGTTTCTTGTCTATTTTGCTTATCTTATTTGCAGGTTTCCTTTTGGCACTCGACAACTATCCGACATCTTTGTCCTAGTGAGGAGTTTCACTTGATTGTGAGTGCCCTCTTATTTCGGGCTCCCTTTTTGTTTTAGTAGAGCTCTACACTGAGTTGCGGTTGAGTTACTGGGTCTTATTTTGTCTTTTGAGATTTATGATTATTTTGATATATTAACTTATATTATGATTTCATTTGTATACTTATGGCATATGTATATGTATGATTTCATTTCAAAATGTTTTATGTTTTGTATAAATGTTTTGATAACTGGTTTTATCGAATAAATTGGGTAGAGTTTTTGTACTCCGAGGCTTGTGCGAGTTGGGCCAGGCTCCCATAGACGGTTTTCCTCGTACGCCGGTCATGGCCGATTTGGGTCGTGACAGTTGTTGATATTTTTCTATATTTTCAAATTTAAGGCGTCTTATTTATATATTGTTTGAATGTTGTAAATGTTGTTGATATCTTTTGTTTATATGTTGTTTATATTTTATATATTATTTATATGTTATTTCCAAATTCAAAGCATCTTGTTTATATGTGTTTTAATATTGTTTTTATGTTGTTGATATCTTCAATATAGAATGAACATATTCTAAACAAATGCTAAACAAGTTCTAAACAACTTTCAAACAAACCTGTAAATTTGTAATTTATAAGTTAGCTACGTCAAACCAACGTCAAACTTTAATTTTGAAAATTTTGCTTAAAATATTGAAAGTGGGCTGCATGAATTCATAAATTACAAATCTGGACCGCGTGTCTGTGAGAGTGGTCCCTGTATATACTCACCAAAATAAGTTATATAGTTTGACCCAACACTGAAATGATTATTTGAATTTCAACATGTGATAATTACGTGATACATCACAAAATGTTTGCAAAATTTGGTCCGTATGGACTGAGTATACTTATTATAAATACACTTTCCAATATTTTATCCATACACGTATAGTTGTTTATATATTATTGGAATGATGTTGATTTCTTGTTTATGTTGTTCTTTTATTTCAAAATTCGAGGCATTATATTTATATTTTATTTATATGTTGTTTATAAACAACATTCAATCAATTCTAATCGATATATAAATAGAAAATAACACATAAGCAACATATAACAACATATAAACAAGATATCAACAACATATTAAAGTTGTGTAATTTTTGTTTATATGTTGTTGATATACTGTTGATTTGTTGTTTATATTGTTCTATTATTTCAAAATTCAAAATATCTCGTTGATATGTTGTTATAAATTGTTGATATATTGTTTATAAACAATATTCAATCAATTCCAATCAATATATGAACAAGAAACAACGTATAAACAACATATATAAACAAATATAAACATATATAAGCAAATATAAACATATAAACAAATCCATAAATTATAACATAAACAACATATAAACAAATATAAACGAAAGTTCATGTGGTTGTAATTTTTATTTGTTGGACGTGTACTTGAAATTTCGAAACTAGGGCTGATGATTCTATAAATTCTTATTTAAGAATACGTAAATATGTAAATATCCCTTTCAACATAGACAAACATGACCCATATGGTCTAAAGATAAAATGCGAAAGAGAGTATTTAAGACCTCCACAAGGAAAAATAATTGTGAAAAACACAAGGATAGCAAGGAAGATAGGAAGAATTGAACACAAAAGAGAACGATATTAAGAAACAAAGAAAGACAGGCATAATAATAGAGAAGGAAACAAAATAATTGAAAGGGGAAGGAAATATTATGTTATTTTTATTTACTTATTTTATATTTTTTTTACAAAGAGTTATTATTCACCTTAGGGATTAAAGTATCAACAACTTCTTCCTTCTCAACAAGTGTCTTTTCTAGAATTAGCAGTCTTAACCTCTTAAGAGCTAGTTATCTCACCAATATACTAACTACTAAGCCAACAACTTGATGGTTGGAAATATTAAGTTTTATTGGATAGATTATACATGTTCTTTTTCCTTGTGAAAGATAGGCTACAAAGGTCTAGTTATATGGGCAAAATTTAGATTCAAGGGTTATAGTTTGATCATTATACAAAATGCCCTAATGCCTACCGATGGTTGTTCAATAAGATGGAACCTCTGCTAAGTTGTCTTGCATACCTAGCCGCCTAATCATACGTTTAAAAAAAAGATATTTAAAAATTTAAAATTGAGAAATTTTTTTAGAATACTAAAATTGAGAAAATTAGAAAAATAAGAATTTTGATTATGGGAGAGAGTTGTGGTCATGTTTAATATATTATATTTAAATATAGGTAGATGCAATATGATAGAAAGGGAAATTTCAATGGGAAAATCACATAGATATATAACAAAAAAAAAAGGCAAAATTCAAAAATTTAACACACATGTGAAAAGATGGCACAAATGGAAACAGAGAAAATGATTTAAAAAAGGAGAAATTACTTAGACGTCCCTCAGGTTTGATATAATCTCTTCTAACAATCCTAATGTCACGACCCATCTCTGGGACCATAACCGGTGTACGAGGCGAACCATCTATGGGAGCCCGACCCATCTCGCACAAGCCTCAAAGTACAGAACTTTTACCCACAATTGTTTTCAAATAAATAAATAAACAATATCAAATAAAGGTTTAAACCTTATTTAATAAAGGAAGGCATGGATAATATTAAGTATGGAAAACATTTCAAATTAAAAACAATTGTAGTAACAGAGATAATAACAAAAACAATAACAAATTCCATAGAAATCCGGTGTGGAGCCTCTAACAAATCACACAAACGGACCCCGATCAAAAGGGCACTAACTGCAACGTCAGAATACCTCACTGAGCATCAGATGCCAAAAATCACAGTCCACAAGAATTACCTGCAAGATGGTAATAAACAGGGAAAAAACAAAGAAAGGTGGTAAGAATCCAGTGATGGATAACACTTCAGATTGCCTCATACGTACCTCATAAGACTGTTTTGACAACAGTTCAATATATATATATATATATATATATATATATATATACGCTACATATGTAATAGCAATTCAAAAACCGTTTCGAAATTGTTCGCAATCAAAGCAAATAGCATGCACGAAATCATTCTGGAACTAAATCAAAATCTTTCAAGTATATTTTCTCAAAATTTATTAAAGCTAATGTGTATTCAATAACAAAGCTAAATCTTTCCAGACAATGTTTTATCTTATCGGAGGTTCCAAAATAAAACCCTTTTAAGTTGTACTAAAAACTTCAGAACAAAAGTCATAATCCTTTCAAACTGTTATCAAAGATTTCAGAAAAGAAGCTGAAAACCTTTCTAGTTTTCTAGAAATTCCAAGGTCAAAAGTTCGTCACATAGGCATAACAAAAATCCTTTCATATTTAATCAGAATATCTGAGCCAAAACATATAATGTAGATCCGAGACTAAAGCAAGCGTGATGTGGACTCTGCCACCAATCACGAGGTGTGTGGATCTGCCACTAATCAATATCAAATTATGTGTTGGACCAAAACACATGGCTACCAACACCCCTGGTAGCTGAGTTGTCTCAATCATTGGTATACTAAAGGCTACGTACCCCGTAGAATAAGCATCCCGTCTCTAAAACATATATAGATAATATAATTAAATCCAATAACAGAGGGTCATATGACCGGGTATATCAAAACCAAAGGGATACATAAGAAATAACCTATATATCGAAGTCCAAAACGTACATACATGTAAGTATGATTTTCACAAAAATTCGAAATAGTTATCAGATCAAAAGCGAAGTATCCATTTCAAAGTTTACAAATCCATAACGACATGGTATACAAACCGAGTATGAAAAACCGACAAACGTTTTACCAAAAACGAGGTTTAGAATTTATTTTCGAAATGTACCAAAGAAATATAATATAACCAATTTATATTATTTCTCAAAAACAATTCATCTTTCCCTGAAGTGCAAAATCTTTCCAAGACAAAGTATCATTACTCTCTCCAAAACCCAAATAATTTTCCAAAAACTAATTCAAATCAGACATGTCCTCACATAGACTAGATTTTAGGATTTCCAATCCTTTAATTACTCCAATTTACAAGCTATAGCGATATCACAACAAAAAAAATATATAAGTAGAAGAGATACAACCTACGTGTCTGAAGCTGTCATCCACTCACCTGGACGCAGAGTCCAACTCACGGCCTACTAGTGAATGGCTAGTCTCCTCATAAACCGAACTAAGATGAAAAAAGCATCTTACAAATAGATCAAACTCGGTGACTGTGGCATTACAAAATATGTATGAAATGCAAATGCAGACTCAAATGCCATCGACATTAGAAATCCTATTTTCATTGAAAGTCTAACGCTCATCAAAATTCAGACCTAGATGCGCACTTGCAATTCAGTCTCCAAATTGTTCAAAATCCATCAATCAATACCCAAGGTATTTCCATCATCAAATCAAACCCCAAAATATTCAGCAACTATATTTAGACTCCACTTGTAAAATATTAAGTTTGGTCCCTTTGGAAAATTACCCAAAAAGTCTATTTCCTGATTCAATCGATAGAAATCAGTTTCAAACACCTATACTGATCATAATCAACTACAGGAACTCAAATTCATGAGTGGTTTCTCAAAAACAACTCTAAATCATCAGAAATCTCCACAAACCCAAACCAAACCCTAACCTGATCAATAACTCATCAAATCTCTTAATTTAAATCTTGATTCATGTTAATCTAACCTCAAAAAAACCATAAATAATCAATATCTAACAACCTCTCCAATAGAAACATCAAATTCGAACCCTAGAAGGAAATTCGGCCAAAACGGGATTCCGAGATTAACGTGTGAAAATGATGGAATAAGAGGAAAGGAAGAACGATCTTACCTCAAACAATCATCATCCAACATCCCTCCGCATCCATCTCAACAGAATCACCCAAACTTAGAAACCCTAAATCAAATTAGACCTAAAACAAATTCAGAAATTTGGAGCATGAAATGGATAAAATGAAGATGTTAGAAGCTCGATCTTACCTTCAGAGACATTAAGAAATGAAGGAGAGACAATGGGAGAGAGAATCAGGCAAGTTGTGAATGATTTGGAGAGAAAATACGACAGAATAACAAAGAAGTCGGGTGAGAGGTGTTTATAAAGACAGGCGGACCGAAATGCATCGTTTCACTGAATTACAAGGCCAACATACTTTATATCCCAAGACAACGTACATTGTGAAGCTTCCATGTACATTGCACCGCATACAGTGCACATAGACGGGGTCAGATTTACATCCAGAAACTTCGTATTTCCAACATTCATGAACAATGTACGTCATACCAAGTTCAACGTATGTTATGCCTGTTCTATGTGTGTTGATCCCTTCACAACATACATAGTCAACTTGAACAACTCACTTATCATTCCTAGATCATGATCTACGTGCACAGGACTCCCTGCAACGCACGTACACGGCCTACACGACCCTCAAACCAGCCTGAATCATGTACAACGTGCGTAGATACTCCTGCTACGCACATAGATGGCTTTCAGCAAACTCTATGAGCAAAAAATCACGCCTTAAATGTGTCTTAACTTCAAATCACAAAATCCATCACTCTCAGGACTTAACCACACCCAAACCTACATAAACAACATCCTTAGACGTTCTTAAAAATATTCAAACACCCAAACATCATCTTAATCATTCAAGGATCAAATTGGAATTAAACTAAGTTCATTCAAAATTGGATGACGTTACATCAAAGACGTCAAAATTGGTCGAAAAGCTACAGAGAATTGATCGAAATGAGAGGGATATTACACCTAAGTTCTGTAAAATCTCTTATAACATCCCTATTAGTCACCTCTGTTGGTCTCACTAATGGAAAATGTAATATCCCACCCGTTCCGATCGATTCTCTATAACATTCCGACCAATTCTAAAAAGGGTCTCTGGTGAAATGTCATTCGATTTTGAATTATCTTAGTTCATCTCCAATTTAATTCTCGAATATGTGAGATGATATTTGGAGTGTTTGAAGATGTTTAAAAATGTTTAGAGATGATATCTATGCAAGTTTAGGTGATGTTAAGTCCCGCGAGTGATGAGATTTATGATTTTAAGTTGAAAACACATTTAAGGTGTGAATTTACGAGCTTAAGGCTTCCTGGAGGCCTTGTACATGCATGGTAGGGGGGACCTATGCACTTAGAGCATGATTTGAGTTCATTTGTAAGTTGTGTAGGTCGTCTACATGCATTGTAGGGAGTTTTATGCATGTAGATCATGATCTGGGTAGAACCAAGAGTTGCTAAACGTCATCTATGTATGCTGCAGAGGGATCTATGCATATTGTACTTCTTCTATGTGCATAGATGTTGTTCAACGCACGTTAACGTGCCCAACAATTCTGAAAATGAGTGATACGATGTGGTTTGGCGAGATGGGTTTATAAATAGCCCATCACCCGACCTTCGTCCGTCACTCATCTTTTTCACTCACTCTCACTCTCAGATCAGTTCTTCCACTTCATGCTTGCTTCCCCAACATTTCTAAACATCTCTAGAGGTAAGATTTTCATTTCAATCTCTTATTTTCACTCATTTCGTGCTTTTAATTTCAGAATCTTGTTTGGGTCTGATCTGACCTAGGGTTTTGGATTTGAGTAATTTTGTTAAAAAGAGAGTTGAAAGATGTTAGATCATGATATATGGAAGTTACAAACACCTAGATTTATCTTGATTAGTGGACATTTAAAGTTGTTTATAAATGGGTCTAGTTGGTGATAGTTTTGCAAATCTAGGACGGATTTGCTGATTTCTGTTGAAATGATTATTATAGATGGTTATATTATAATTGAGATTAGAGGAACCTAGATTAAGCTTGAAATTGAAAGATTCGAGGGTTTTTTTGAATGGGTTAGGGTTTGGTTTGAGTTTAAGGCAATTTATGATTTTCTTGAATTGTTTTTGAGAAATCAATTATAGATTCGAGTTTCTGAGGTTAATTATGATCAACATGGGTGTTTGGATTCAATTTCTATTGGTTGAATCGAGAGAAGTATTTTTTGGGTAATTTTCCATGAGGACTAAACTTAATATTTTACAAGTTTGGGGTCTAAATACAATTTTGGAATATTTTGAGGTTAGATTTGATAATAGAAATACTTTGGGAACTGATTGATAAATTTTAAAAGGTTTGGAGATTGAATTGTAATTTGCATCGAGGTCCAAATTTTGATGAGTGTTAGACTTTTGATTGAGATAGGAATTCTGACGCCGATGACATTTGAGTTTGCATTTGCATTTCATGCATATTCTGTGTTCCCACAGTCACCGTGTTAATTCTTCGTGAATATATTTTGTTTTAGCTCAGTTCGATTTTCGAGGAGACCAGCCATTCACAGTAGATCGTGAGTTGGATTATTCGCTCGGTGTCCAGGTGAGTGGATGGCAGCTTCAGACACAAAGGCTATGTCTTTCTAATTTATATGTTTTTGTTGTGCTATGATCATAGCATGTAATATGGAATAATTAATGGATTGGAAATCCTAAAATTTGGCCTATATGAGGAGTTGTTTGATTTGAGTTTGTCTTTGAAAAATCTTCTGAATTTCTGGGTGACTAATGAAATCTGTTTTTGGAGAGTTGACTGAATTTTGGAATAGAAATAATACTATGCTTCTGAAAGGTTTATTTTTTCTGCAAGAAATTGAATTATTTCTGAAAAACAATATTAAGTGATCATATTATATTTCTTTGGTACATTTCTGAAGTAAATTTGAAACTTTGTTTTTGTAAATGCTTGTCTGCTCTTCATGTTGCTTGCTTGCAAAATCTTTTCTATGTTTTTGGATGTATATTCGTTTGTTTTGAAATATTACTTTGATAAAGCCTTGAGGGCAAAACTACTTTGACTTTGTTTTGGATCCATCGTGAGATACATAGTGGCCATGTATATATATCTCTGTGCCTTAGTGGCTACCTAGTGCCTTAGTGGCTATACTCGTCTTAGTGACTATGTTCGCCTTAGTGGCTATATTCGCCTATGCGGTGTTACTTGCCTTGATGACAATACTTCATGCCTTTGTGGCAAACCATTTGATTCTGGAATTTCCTATAAGATAAATAGGTTTTTGACTTCTATTCTGAAATGTTCGATAAAGCAAAAAGTTTTTGGACTTTATGTTGGAACTTCTGATTAACTAAAAGGTTTTTTTGAAGGATTTCACTTTGTTTCTGAAAGTATACTAGCTTTGATAAATTTTGAAAATATCTTTGGAAGATTTTGCTGAGTTCCTGAATGTATGCATGCATGTTGTATGCTTTGTCTGCGAAGAGTATCCAGATGCTAGAGGGTTACCACGGACAAAAAGAATCACCTGGAAAATTGAATAAAAGTAAATAAAAAATGAAGGGGATAAGAACCCAGTGAGGGATAACACTTCAAAGCAGCTCTAGACCTCACATAAACCATTTTGAAAAATAGTTCAAAAATACCACAAGTAGATATAGCCAAATATACATATGGGTATACACATTATACATAAGTAATAATGTTTCCAAAATCCATTTTGAAAATAGAATGCCCTTTTGATCGGGCCCAGTTTGTATTTTTTTTTTTAAGATGCTCCACACTGAGTTTTTATAGGTTATGTTCTTGTTTCTGTTATTACAAATATTTTTAATTTGAAATATTTTCTGTATTTGATATTATAAATGTTTTACTTTATTGAGACTTGAGTTTTTATTTGATATTGTTTAATAATTAGTTGAATATGAATTTGGGGTAGAAGTTTTGTACTCTGATGCTTGTACGAGATTGGTCGGGCTCCCATAAACGGTTGGTCTTGTACGTTGGTCATGGTTTGGAGTCAGGTTGTGATAGAAAACGTCAGACCTCTTCATATAATTTTTTTAGACAAAATTACCCTTCATTGTCCTCTCCATACCACCATTCTAATTTCTAAATCAACTCTTCTCTTCTCCTGACATTCCTTCTTTCCTCTCCTCTCATCTCAACCTATCACTCTCTTCTCCATCGTACCTTCTCCATCTCTCACTCTATCGCTCTCATTGGTCGGTTACTCTCTCTCTCTC
>CAODLS012640949.1:0-12720 GCA_948243855.1 Flueggea neowawraea
TGGAACTTCATCTCAGTGGGAGTATGTAACTTCGTCCCAGTACAATTTCAAATATCAAAGAATATATTCCTTATGTTTATCACGAAGCAAAACCACCATAAAAATCTAAAAGGTGTCAAATTTTACGATGACGTTTTTCTCTTAAAGAACCGAGCAATGCTCTTTTAGCTATACTCCAATTCAATGATGAACCTAGCAATATGCAAGAGGTTTTGTAGTACCCAAAAAATAAAGAATGGATTAAGGCGATGGAAGATGAGATGGCGTCCACAATAATCAACCAAGTGTGGGAAGTGGTTGATCTCCTGAAAGGCCAAAAGGATATTGGGAATAAGTGGGTTCACAGAGTTAAGTGACCAACCGATGGAAAACATGTACAACGTAGAAGTCAACTAGTTGTGAAAGAGTTTACCTAGGTAGAAGGCATTGATTATCATAAGATCTTCTCTCCAGTGGTGAGATTCGTGTCCATAAGATTAATTCTGGCCTTAGTAACTAGTCTAGACCCCAAGTTACATCAGATGGATGTGAAGATTGCATTCGTCAATAGGGATTTGGATTAAAAAAAATATATATTGTTCAACCTGAAGGTTTCGTAGTCCCTAAAAGTGAACATAAAGTGTGTCGATTGAAGAGATTAATCTATGGCCTAAAGCAGTCTTCTAGGCAATACATTCATTTCCATGAAGCAATAGTCTCGTTTAATTTTGAGGTAATCGATGAGGACCATTATTTGTACATCAAACGCACAAATGATAAGTTCATCATCCTAACCTTGTATATGGATGATATATTGTTGGCTGAGAATGATCTATCTTTCATCATGAGTGTCAAAATTGGTTATTATCTAATTTTGTGATGAAATACATGTTAGAGTACATTCTCAGAGTTAAGACTTCAAAAGATTGATCAATGAGGTTGTCAACTCTTTCACAAGAAACTTATATCAGGAAAGTCCTTGAAATATTTAACATGTTAAAGTACAAACCTGTGGATACCCCTAATTGGAAAGGGTGAGTCTATTAACAATGAAATGTGCCCACAAATGCCATAAGAGATTGAGTGTATGGAAATAGTTTCATATATGAGTGTTATAGGTAACATTATGTATGCGATGTTATGCATTAGAACTGACATCAACTTTGTTATTAGTATAGCAAGCTATTAGGTCAATCTTGCAAAAAAGCATTGGAAGGCAATGAAGATTATACTTAGATACCTAAAGAAAACTATAAGCATAAGCACAATGTTATCAAGGAAGGGATCTGCAACTAAGAGGATACACAGATGCTGAACTAGGTAGTGATGTGGGAGAGAGGAAATGCACATTTGGATATGTCTTCTTACTTGGAAATGAAGCCATTTCTTAGAGTAGCAAGAATCAAACATGAATAACACTATCTACCATGGAAGCCAAGTATATATCTTCATCAGGTATAGTACAAGAGGCTATAAAGCTCAAATAGTTTTTGAAAGACCTTGGATTAACCGCCTGTCTAGAGCCCACTACTATCTATAGTGATAGTAGGGAAATGATAGCTTACCCCAAGAATCCAAGATATCATGGAAAGAGTAAGCATATCGACATTAAGTATCACTTTGTGAAGGATATGATTGCACGAGGATAAGTAAACATTGAGTAAGTTTCTAGTAATGAGATGATAACATATTCGCTTATGAAATCGATAGCTAAAGATGTATCTAAGGAACACTTGAAGTCTCAAAGGCTGCGTAGGATTTAAGAAAATATTGTTGAATGTAATGTTACATTATGTGATTGAATTTACATTTGACGTTATGTGACTTGATTCTTCATTTAAGTAATAAAAATTAGTTTCTTCAAGCTCATTGTTAGCAATACATGTGAGTGAATATTATTTGTTAACATTCACTATAACTATTGACCATAGTAAAGCATGTTAGATGGAGAAGTAACCCACTCACACAGATATTTAACTTGGGTTTAACTGTTTGTTGTTAAATGCCAAGATGAGACAGATTTTGAACATATGTGTGATTACGAAAGTGTGTTCATAATCATAATTGCCACCTTGTATGAGTTGCAAGATGAAGTCATATGGTTAATTTGTTAAATACACCATGGTAATCAATGTTAAGTGTCTAAGTAGGCTTAGCAAAGTTGCAACTTAAAACTAGAGTTAGTCTCAGTGAGAGGTTAATGAAAGCAGAATGCTTGGGTGCATTCTAATAGAAGCTTTTGCATGATATTTATAAATTATATTAAATATGCGCTCCTTCAAGGATGAAAAGAACACCATGACACATGATCATACCATGTGTGTGAAACATGACCATAGGGATAGGAAATCTTTTTACTTATGATGATCTCGATTTCTGTAGTGTGAGACCTCATAGTAAACAAGAGGTTGTCTACACTATCTACCCTTTGTACACTTAACAAATACTTGGAGCATGCATTAATGTGGCTACTTCAGTGTGTAGCCAAAGGTTATGCATGATTCAACTAAATGAGGCACACTAGGCAAGCATGTTAGTTCATCATGGATCTCTTATAGTGTAGGACATAAAGACTACTTTCTTAACACATTTGCAAAGTTTCATGGTTCGATTGGTGCCTGTTATAGTTTCTGTCTGAAACATAAAAGTGAACATGAATTAAGCTTTCATGATATCAGTAAGTTTTGAAAGTGGTGATTGTGGAAAATGGATTGGGGTAAGGCATATCATAAAGAAAACAAAAGCGTATATGTAAAGCTTTAAGAATAAGAAATAGTTTCAAGAACTATTGTATAACCTTACCCAGTGTAAAGCCTTATAGCTCTCGTCGTATGTTTTTATAGCTCTCGTGTGGCCCATTTTCCATTTAAAAGAATAGATCTCGAGTTTGATGAATGTGTATTCATTTAAGTACCATGATGGATATGTCCCGTTATGCGTGAATGAGAGATGTTAGAAAATGGTCCTCCCATACCGGGTCATGGGTGCAACCCGAACCCAAATTGGTTTGGGTATCCAATTGGGTTAACAACTAAATGGGTTCTGGTTAACCCATTCCTACATGGGTTTGGAGATGAGTACCTAATTGGTTTAAGAGAGCTTAAATCTTTGTCAGTATATAAGATTAACATAAACTCTAATCCTCTAATAGAGTTTACAGAAAAACACGTTAAACTCTTCCCCTCCCTCTCTTAGTGTATCATCAGCCTTGAAGAAGAAGAAGAAGAAGAAGAAAAAGAAGAAGAAGAAGAAGAAGAAAAAGAAGGAGATATTCTTCTTCTTTGCACACGTTAGATTATCTTAACAAAGATTGTCCAGTGGTTCTTAGGTTGCAAGTACATTCTATGTTTCTATCGCATCTATGATCGTTGTTTGTGGTGACTAGCAACAACTCATTTTCTAGAGCATCCAATTAATTTTTGTTTCGCTGCGTATATCGAGATAGGTTCTCGATCATTCATTTAATTATTCTCTAATTATATTTTTTTATTCGGTACTAGATGCCTTCCTATATATTTGACAATAATAATGCACCAAAAATATGAAAACTTCTTGGAGATACTTGTAATCACTTTCTTTTCTCTTATAATATCAAAAATATTTATGTACTCAAAATATCAATTAAAAATTAATTATTATTTTTGTTATAATTTTATTATTAATTATATGGACCTCACTTTTAAAACTTCATAGATCCATCTGATAATAGAAATTAAAATTCATTTGCAAAACTTGTATTTTCGAGTAATTGTGAGCTTGTAAGCAAGGATAGATACTAGGTTTTTGTCTATAGGTGAACTGGAATCAAGTAAGTGTCAAAGTTCTGACTTGGCTTGAAAAAGTGAAGTTGTAATAAAGATTCTCAAAGTTGGGTAATAGTGGAACTCAAGCAAAAAGGCTTAATGAATGGATGTGCGCACAAAATTGTGCCCGAACCACTATAAAGTTGGTATTGTGTAATTTCTCTCTTCCCAACCATTCTAGTTCTTACAAGAAAAGTTCAACGTCTATGCGCCACTTTATTCAACCCAACCCCCCCCCCCCAAATTTTCCTTCTAGTGTGATTCAAACAGGTACTACCTCCAACAATGCAAAATCCTTAACCAAAATTGACCATTTCCAAACAACATCAAGAAACTCTCTAAATAAGGCTTACACTGTTTTGGAACAGGAATAAACAACACAATCCAAGCAACAACTTCGAAAACTGCATAGATCCATTTGCATCAACCATTATCAAGAGCCATCTAACATAATAGAACCAAACCATCTACAAAACTAGCATACCTTTATGAACCTAAACCAAAAGAAAATAGGCCAACATTCCCCTTAACTAGACAGCACAGGAGATGATATACCAATTGATGAGATGCCTAACAGCATTAGAGAAGACACAATAATTCTATCACCTTTAGATCACTACACTCCACCGAACTACAACAATTGGCATAAACAACACGAACAAAACCAAAAGGGACGAAAGTGCTCACAAAATTTGGAAGAAAAACCCTAAAAACAGGCAAATCAAGCTATAAAAGGGTTGAATTTGTGTTTAGATATCCTTTCTTGATAAAAAGAAAAAAAAAAAGTTGCGTTTTTATCATGTTCGATATTCAAAAGTGGAGATCTTGAATTTTATGTACATTTTGCTAATTGTGTTAGTTTTATGTCATCTTATTGCCATTATTTATATAGGAAACAAAGTTTGCCAGGGGACCCGAAAACATAAAAGATAAGAACTAGGTAAATATCAGTCAAATGTTACTTTTGGAGAAAGGTAGTCTTTATAGAAATCATTGAGGGAGGTAATCAATAAGGAAAAAGTGACATAGCCAAATATCTTCAATGTGGAAAAAGAAACGGGAATCGCATCTTGAGTCCACCGGCCATGACAGAGATGTGTAGCCTTTAGAAACAAAAATGGCAATCCACCATGTGCTCAATTTCTAACTAAACATGAGAGTGAAAATTCTTATATCTGCTTTTTTTTTTGGTTATTAGTTAAGTACATCACAATCCTGAAGAATTGTATTAGTATATGTACATTTGTTATACAATTTACTAGTTAATTAATAATTTACACATAAGTATATTTATGCATCCAAATGGCAAACAATTTATAAAAGATGTTTAATATTATTGTACTAGATATTTCTTGTTAGCCACAGATCAATTTTTTTTCCTGACTGGAAATTGTTGGCCATCTAAGTTGACACAAAATACGAAGATCTAAGAAAATATAATAAAGCATTCATAAGACTTTACAATTTGCAAAGCGTGGGTCTATGGCATTTGGCCTTGTGCTTAAATTCTTTTGATGCTGGACTAGTATTGTTTTAGGCTTATTAGTGTGTGGATTTAATTGGTTTTGAGGAATTTAGCAGGAGATCTAAAAAAAACTTGCAAATGACAAGTGATACTACAATGAAGACTTTTAAAAAGAGTTTTTATTGAGGACTCGGGTTACTTAATTTCAATCTCAGTTACTTAATTTAAGAGGTGATTACTTAATTGTAGATCTAAAAGTTATTTAATTTTAGATGTCGTTATTTAATTTAGTAATCGATTACTTAATTTGGATCGGTTACTTAATTTTGTGATAAATTAAATAACTATGAATTTTATTTAATTATTGCTGAAATTACTTAATTTAAACATCAATTACTTAATTTACTAAAAAAATTCTCATTGAGAACTCTTTTTAGGAGTACTCATTGGAGTACCACCTGCAAATGACAAGCATATAGTCCGATTTTTGTTCCCCTTTTTTTTCACTTATGCATGTGTAATCCTCCAAGTTTCAATATTTCACGTGTACGGTCCTCCAACCTTAGTCTAGTAAGCACATTATTTTTATTAGTTTTATATTTTACTTTCTATTGTGTTTCTTTATAGATAATTATTATGCGTGTTTTTTTGTTGGTTTTTTTGTTTTAATTTTATTTTCAACTTTAAAATGCACAATATATGTGAAAACCGAAACTAAACACTTTGTTTCAAACATGTAGGGCCAACTTTTTTGAGTTCTTATGTTGTTGTTATTTGGTTTTCTCCTGTTTTTTTAATATACTGACTATGTGTCGTAGCCCTTCCAAACTGTATCATCGCTGTTTTTGCTTCCCTAGAAATAATTATGATAATCTTGGTAATTTTCTTGGCCACTTTGACTAAAATATCTCCGATAACTGTCATTATCATGATGGAGTTGAGTCCACATAGGAAAGTAATCTATTTTACAAGATAATCCCATGTGAGCCTCTAAGATAATATTAATCTCCTTTGTTGTAGGAAGTATAATGGAAGCACACCATGTTTCCGCAAGAAGAGTTAACAGTTGAAAATAACCTAAGCTTTACACATTTTATAAAAAAAACTTAAAAATTTCAAAAGTAGCTTAATATAACTTAAACTTTTAACTTTAGTATCAAATATAGTATGCCGACTATAATCCGTTAAAATTGTCTATCAGAGCAATGTGTGTAGGCCATATTTGATACTGAAGTTAAAGTTCAAGTTATATTTGATACTCAAGTTAAAGTTTATGTGACATTTGCTACTGAAATTAAAATTCAGGCTATATTTAATACTGAAGTTAAAGTTCATGCTATATTTGATATTGTTGTCTTTTGCTCTAATGGACAATTTTAATGGAACATAAGTGACATGTTATATTTGATACTAAATCTAAAGTTCATGAATATTTTAAAAGTTTAGGCTATTTTTAATAAAATGGATAGAGTTTGAGTTATTTTTAGCTATTAACTCCTATAAAAAAACATTTCTTCAGTTGGACTCTTTGTAAAATTGATGGGTTTTGACTATAAACTCGGTGGATTATTATAATGGACCCGAGTTATCATTTGACTCGACTAAAGAGACCCAAGTCGCAAATATTTTGCCGTAAACAATTGATAGTACTTTATTTTTATTTTTCATATATTTTTTTATTAAAAATTGACATGTGTTATGTATAATTTTAATAGAGATGTATTTCATTTTTTCCTTTGGTCAGTGAATACATGGACGGACAGGAGGGCGGTCCAGCGTGGTCTGGTGACCCCCTCGGCGCCGGCGGTACCCCATATATGTAGTATGGGGTCCAGCCGTCGATTGCAGAGCGGGGTCCGTGAGAACTACTGGAGGTTAAAGAAATCTGTTGGAGGTTGAAGGCCAAAATGACGTTGTTTGGGCCCCTGCTCAATTTTTTTAGTCTGCGACAAAAACAAACTCGTTTTGGTCCAGACTTTGAAAAAAGAAAAGAAAGGTCGGGTGAGTGAACATAATAGAAGCAAAGAGGGGAGTGAGTGCGATAGAGAGTAAGCCAAAAAAGAACGAAGGGGAGAGCACCAGACCTGCACGGGTTGCACAACGCAGCCATCTCCGTCTGTCCACCATTCGACGCCGCCGTCCGCACAACTTATTTCAGGTATCGTTTTCTCTTCATTCTTTTAATTTTCTTTAGGTAGAGTAGGGTTTCAATTTCAAGTTTTTAAATTTGGATTTAACTGAGTTTAATTAGTTGAATGAATTGATTGTTGGAATTGAATAGTTTAATTAGTCTATTGTTTTACATATTTGAGTTAGGACTTGAATAATTGAATGGATTGATTGTTGCTACTTAGTTGGATACTAGGATTTAAATAGTTTACAAGTCTTGTGATTCTTTATTTGTTGAAGAATGTAATATGTAGTAATTTGCTTTTAATCTTTCCTTTTTTTTTGTTTTGTTCCCTTGATTCTTGCATGAATTATGTTCAATCTTTAGCATTTAAATATAAATCGTAAATGATCTGAAGTTTGGTGTTGCAAGCATGGTGTCTTAGGCTTAATATAAAGGCCAACGTACTGATGGAGACTTCATTTTTTGGTAGCCATTGTTGTCTTCTGATGAGAATTGTTATGTTAAAGAATTATGTCTCTATTTTTGGGTCTCAGTTTATAGAAGGCAAAAGATTATCTGTGCTGTGTATATATATACTGTAATTGCTTGAAGAATCAAGATTTTAAGTGATTTTTTTCGTAGATTAAATTTGCCTCCGAAAGATGCTTACTAATTGAAATTTTAAGTACTTGCAGAGGCTGCCCAATGCATTTGTAAGGTGAACTTTCTGATGTTGCCAATGTGGTTGATCCCAATGGTCATGCTTGGAAAGTTCGATTAACAAAATCTGAGAAGCACGTCTGGTTTGATAATGGTTGGCATGAATTCATCCAACATTATTCGATATGTAGTGGATATGTTTTAGTCTTTGGATATAGAGGATCGTCCAATTTAAGTATTCAGTCACCATCGGCGGCGACATTGCATTTGTTTCACGTAAGTTGTGTTCTCTCCTTCTTTAATTGATTTTTAGGGTCTGAATTTGGTGAATGATGATATATTGATATTCATTGTTGATTGAATGATTGTTGCGATAATGCACATTGAAATAGTTGTTGAGGGTTATATTTTAGGATTTGAATTTGATGATGTTGATTGTTGAATTTATTTGAATTGAATTATTGATTATTTGGAACATGGAAAAATTTGTTGTACGAAATAATAGACCATCAACAACAAGTGGTGAGTCTTCAAATAATTCTAATGAGTCTCAAAATTGTGCCGAAAATGCTAATGAATCAAGTGAAAAAAAAGAGCTCGAATAGAGACTAATATATAAATGGTGACCTCATAAAATTCTTTTTGTGTCCGTCACTGTTTGAATATTGCTTGTTTCCACTATTTTGGTTTTGTATAGTGATGCTATTCGCTACGTGGTAAATGAAGCACGGTATATCTACTGTTTTGACATTAGAGTTGCTTAATATTGTTCCTAGTATCATACTTATATAATATACTTAATAATATTAAATTTCTCTTTTTCCTAATGTGACAAACTTTAATTATAGAACTTATCAGAAAAATAATGAAAGAATGTTTAAAAAGTGAAAAAGTGTTGCTAGTATATTTTCTTTTTTTTTTCTTGATGAGTTATTTTATTTATTTTCACGTCAATTAATTCTATATTTATTTTTAATGAATTATTTTATTTATTTACATTAAAAATTAAATTTATGATATTTTAATATTAGAGATAGCTGATATACTAATGGGTATTTTTCTTTTTAAAATTAATTGCCCTTTCAAACCTTCTCCGCAAACACCCATGCAAAGACAAAGAAATGTTCATATATCCTCGTGCATTAATTAGAATTTAAAATACATGTACCTATAACCAATAGGGTTATGAAAGAACACAATGGATCACATGGCTAAATGAAAAGCCAAAAAATAAAAGAGAAAGGGGAAAAAAGAGAAAGGGACCACAATTAGGCATGCAAGATAAAAATTACAAGGACGATGACTACAGCGATGGAGGTGGAGGGCAAAGATCAGTTGCCAAGGGAAGCAAACACCTGCCGATATTGTCCACTTCTATTAGCTGAAGATCAATGTCTATCATATCGTTCGTATTGTATCACAAAATTATGTTGTGTTCTAGATCATGGTTTGTTGACAAGCTTAAAAAACATCTTCGGAGGACTTTGGACAGCGACGGTTTCTGTGGGGCTTCGCTGCTACTCCACATGGCCGACACCCACACTTCACGTTTACATATCCACACCTTTTGTGGCACCAAAAAAAATTACGAGTTATTAATAAAATGTGACTCCATTTGTTTGGAAAAAATGTTTTATTGGAAGACAATTTTTTTATTTTCTGATGTTTGGTCTGCATAAAAAAGTAAATTAAAGGAAAATATTTTTTAGATCAATAAATTATTTTTTTTACAAAAAGTGACAACCAATTTGAGAATTTGAGTATTAATTATTTTTTTCTTCTAACAATTGATTTCTCCGGTATTTGAACCATATTCTTTTAATAAATAAGCTCCTAAAACTAACACGTTAATTACAGAACCAACATCTTGCTGAATCTGATTAATAAAAAATTAATATTAATTTTATATCACATTAATCTTGAAAGAAAACGTCGCAACACAATGACTTTGATTTAAAGTAAGTAAAACATCGTCAATAGAATGATAGAGTCTTACCCTAAACTTATTGAAACATTTCTAAACATTTCCATAGAAACAACCAAACAATACAAAATAAATTCCTGAAGTTAAGACAATATTTTTCTTAGGAAAACATGTTTCGCCAAACAAATAGATTTGAATATTAGTTATTGATCAGTCTCTACATTTAAATAATTATTTTAAATTTTAAGAAATTATTTTCTACTTTATTTATAAATTATTGATTTCTTTAATTTGTTCACAATTAGATTAAGTGTTGAAAAAAGTGGTTCGCCATTGACGGGTAAACTAAACTCGGTCGTTCAAGGTGTGAACCGGGATTTTGGACCGAAACCAATTGACGAGCCCAATTAAGATGAACCCGTAAGGCCCATGTGCTAAGCCCATTGGGCTTATTAGGCCCATTGGGCTTATTAGGCCCATTGAGCCCAAAGTCCATTTAAGGGCTTATATATATATATATATATATATATGGAAGAATGAAAGTGTGGTTCTTCCATTCTTCCATCCCACCAAAACGTGAGAGAGGGAGGGAAGGAAAAGAAAGAAAGTCTTTCTTTCTCCATGCTCCGTCTCTCCTCTCTCTACTTGTCGTTTGTTCATCGATTGTCTCGATCCGTGTGGCATCTAGACTGCGAAACAGACGAGCATTCATGTCGCTAACCCGACTGTGGTTTGCTTGCGAGACCAACATCAACTGATCTTGATCTTGCTGTCTTCCGCTGCTGGTTGGGTCGAGTTTCCTCTGGAATCGAGGTAGGTAACTTGAACCTACTTTATTATATTGTTTATCTGTTAAACTCCTAGCTAGATTCCTTCAGTGGTATCAGAGCAGAGAACTAATTTTGGAGTATGATTCAAAATTCTTGTTGGTCTCTGTCTGTAATATCTACTGTGAATTTCTTGTATTTGACTTTTTGTTCCAAACGTCGTTTTTGGTACGAGTCTGTCCGGAGCCGAAAATTGAAAGTTGGATTTTCAAAATTCTGATAAAATATTTGAGATCAGTGACCTCAAAAACGTTAGTTGCCCAAGTTGGATTTTCAAAATTCTGATAAAATCGTCGAAAACTCGATCAAAAAATACTAAGTGAGAAGCTTACAGATGAGTTTTTCATTTGATAAGAATGACGACGTGACGATCTGTGATTCGTACACACGGCCCGCTCACAAAACGACACTTGGCGGAGCAATAACTTCTGTCAAAGTTGACCGAAACGTGAAGCACTCATATATTGACATATGGCGGAAGTTTCCGGAAGATTTTTTTGAATTGACTCGCCACGTGGACTAATGAGAAACTGGCACGTGTCATGTATACCACATGGCCTACACGTCACTATGACACGTGGCATACACGTCATCAGATTTGGACCAATGAAATTGTGACACGTGTTCGTCATGACGCGTGTCTCCATGCGACTGCGACACGTGGTGGGGCTTGGAGTCGCTCGTGTATTGCACGCTCAGCCCTTGTCTACGCGTGGGATGCACGTGTGGCTCGTGTCGGCGTGTGCCACGTGTCGCGACCTCCAAATTTTTTAAAATTTTTGGTAGAATTAAAATTTGGATTTTTCTAGGATTTTTCACAATTGTTTGAGTTCCAAGAGTATTTTTTTCAAATTTTTTGAATATTAAAAGTGGTTTAAAAATTCTGAAAAATGTGTTTTCTACCAAAAATTATTTTGGAAATTAGTTTTCAAAAATAATTTATTTTAAAAACTTGCAAATATGGTTCTCATTTAGATAATTGAAATATGATTTCAATTATTTAGGTAATACGCAAGTATGTATATACCCATTTTATTTGTAATTTATTACAAATATACGAATGAGGTAAAATCATATTGCATCGAAGGAAGTGCGAATTAAATGAGAATTTGCTTGACTCCCAAAACGAGTATTTTGGAATTGTGGAGGTTATAAAGAGAAAGAAATAATTGTGCATAAGTGCACATAGATGATGAAGGTTCACTTATTTCATAAGAGATTATGATTCTCATCACCAATATTGGTTAAATGTATTGATCCATACTAGAATTTCATGGAAATATGATTCCCTAAGTATCGTGGAAAGATACTTGGAGATTCTAGAAAATAAAAAACGTTTTGACATTGATATGCCCAATATTAAACCATGATTGCAAAGAAAGATCATGAGAAGTGGTAGATTCACTTTAAAGTCGTTTAATTTATAGAATTATTCAAAAAGTTGGTACAACCACTTTTGAATTATATTCTAACATATTGGATTGTGGTCCATTATGTATCCAAATTAGTAGGTATTAGCTTAGTGCTATATGGATTTGGAATTATTTTGAGGATAATTATTAGCATTATTTGTGTGTTAATGTTGACCAATATTAATGTACGTGTATTAACATTGAAATTGATTGTTTGGATATCATATTGGTTCAATAAATGATAATGATTTCATTTATTATTTTTTGCTTATTGTTATGTTGATTTGTCTTAATTTAATATACAATATTTTATATGTTGAATATATTTTCCAATTATTGAGTTTGTCTAAATAATTGAGATGATCAACATGGATTCTCCTAAGTCAAGTGGACTTTAAAAGTAAATCCAAACAGTCATTATTTACTGTCTATAAAATTAAATATAGTATAATTAATTATTAAGACCGAGATGGTAAATGTGCCCCTAGTGTACATTTCGATTCAAAACTTAATAAGAGGCTATGCTAGTTTAATTTT